>PVKN010004629.1:0-32993 GCA_004027915.1 Capromys pilorides
CCATTCCTCAGTTGAGGAGTATTTGGATTGTTTCCAAGATTTAGCTATGACAAGTTGTGCTGCTATAAACATGGGTGTGCATATATCATTATGATATGATGTCTTCAGTTCTTCTGGAAAAATGCCCAGAAGGGGAATAGCTGGGTTGAATGGGACCTCTAATTCTAGTTTTTTGAGGTATCTCCACACTGATTTCCACAGAGGTTTTACCAGTCTACACTCCCACCAATAGTGAAGAAGGATTCCTTCCCCCTGCCCCACATTTGCTAATGTTAGTTACTGGTTGATTTCTTGATGATAGCTGTTAGTGTTTGTGTATAGGTGTCCCCCCAAAGCCTCATGCAGTCAAGGGGTGACCTCTAGAGTTTGTGATTAACTCATGATCCACTGGGATCATGAATGTGAGTGCTGCACCCAGCCTGGGCAGACAGTCTGAATGCAACTTAAGGGGGACAGACTTGCTCTCTGCAGCCATTGTTGCTGCTACTCTTCCCATTTGCTCTTCCAGTTTTGCTGCCATGAGCAGCTGCCCTCTGCCTTGGGGCCAGCTGAGTATGGACTGAAACCTCCACAAATTGTGAGCTGAATAAACTTTTCCTTCCTTCATTCTGAGGACCAGGTATTTGTCCAGCAATGAGAGAAGAGTAACTGAGATAGCAGCTATTCTTTCTAGGATAGGTGGAATCTCAGTGTTGTTTTGATTTGCATTTCTCAAATGACCAATGAGGTTAAACTTTTTTTTCATATATTTATTTGCCCTTTGTAGTTCTTCATCTGAGAAGTATGTGTTCATCTCACACGTCCATTTTTTGATCGGGTATTTGAATTTTAGGGGCCTGATATTTTATAATTCTTTTTATGGTTATAGATATGTCTTTTTTTTCTGGGGGAGAGTTGGCTAAATTTTTTTTTCCCAATTCCTGGGTTTCTTTTTTACTCTCTGGTGATTTCTTTTGATGTACAACATCTTTTCAATATGATGAAATACCAGTTATTGTTTCTTTTATGTATTTCCCATGCAGTTTGGTGTTTTTTATGAACTTTCTGTCTACTCCTATATCTTTAAGACTTTTACTTTCTCTTACAGTAGATTTAGTATTTTTGTTTTAATATTTAGAGCTTTGATCCATTTTGACTTTAGTTTAATGCATGCTGATAGACATGGGTCTAGTTTTAGTCTTTGACATGTGGAAGGCCAGTTTTTCCTGCACCATTTATTAAAGAGGCTATCTTTCTTCCAGTGAACATGTTTGCCCGTTTGTCAAAGATAAGGTGGCTAAGTTTGTTTGTAGTTGTGTCTGCATCTTCTAATCTGTTCCATTGATCCTCAGGTCTGTTTCCACCCCCACCCCCCCAATACCATGATGATTTTATCATAGTAGCTTTGTAGCATAATTTCAAGTTAGGGATTATGATGTCTCCTGCCTTGCCTTTGTTGCCCAGGATTGCTTTTGCTATTCTAGGTCTCTTCTGGTTCCAGATAAATTCTAGGAATGTTTTCTCTAGATCTGGGAAGTATACTAATGGTAAGCAAAGGAGAATTTTTGTAGTATACTTTTACAGTTTTGCAGAGTTTTCTTACTTTTCCAGATAAAGCCAAATTTGAAGAACTAGATGTGTCCTGCTTACATTAGTTAGATTTTGGAAATCTTGAAATGGAGCTACTGGGATTTCAAGAAAACTCTACCTGGAAAAGTAAACTGTATGCACTGTGTACAACACTTGAGAAGACTGAGTGTGAAAGGATGACCAAGGACGGCACAGTCAGTAGTTCTAAAAGTGAAACCCTTAAAGTGGAATTCGCTGCCACATAAAGCTGATGAAAGCACTTGGGAGTGTTTCTCTCCCTTTGTTTGGATCACCTTATGCTTGTGAGCAGCTGTTTTCCACTTCAAATTATGTCAAATCTGATACAACAAAGGAACTAACACATGACCTGAGTGCTGCATGTGCTGCTCTCAAGCTAGAAAGGAAAAATGAGCCAAGGTTTGACAAATTATTGCCATAGATACAACAAAGATCATATTAATTGTGCAAAAACATGCACAATTTGGAAGGCAAACTTTTACCTTCCAAAAAAAGCTGTCTGTTATCATTGAAAGCTCTATTGTTGTGTTTTTCTTTAAAGACAAAAGACTTAATGTACAAGTTTTTTTTTTTCTGAATTAAAACCTCAGCTTTCACACTTAATTGTAACACTGGCACTTTGCGATAAATAATTGTGTTTGGGGTTATGGTTAAGCACTTGGTTTCTACAGTGTTCTTCATCAGTGACTTAGGATTCTCTGTGGATAACATGCTGTAATGCAGAGGCCCTATTCTTAGGTGTCCATTGGTGTGCCAATTAACAGTTCAGATATGAAATTCAGTTAAGACTCCCAGCTCCCGCTAGGCATGAGTGAGCTCTTTGTCTAGGGAGACGAGCTCTCTGTCATTCTGCATCAGAATTCCATGTCAGCAAACTACCCAGCAAATATGGAGTTAGTCTCGGGCCTCATTTTCCAGGATTTCTCTGTGTATGAACTTGTGTCACTGCCACTCTAGGGCAGAGCTGGGGTGAGTAGGAGGTAGCCAAGAGTGATCCCCTCGGTGCAGTGGGTCAGAAGCAAGTCCTTGGAAAAGTGGAAGTTCTTTTGTGTGTCCTGCAAGATTTTCTTCTCATATTGCCACTCTTTGCTTCTGCCTGCTTCGTGGGCTGAGTGTTTGTAGAGTTCGGTGATGCTCTTTCTCTTCTGCTGCCTCCGCTGTTGCGTTAGCCTGTCCTTGCAGATAGGATTCTTTGGGAAGTTTTATATCCCCATGAACACTTGGAACAGTGATTGCAGGTACTCAGTGAATATTTCTTTTTTTCTTCTTTCTTTCTTTCTTTCTTTCTTTCTTTCTTTCTTTCTTTCTTTTTTCTTTCTGTATTTAGGACAGGGCCTACAGGGTTTACAGGGTCTCACTGTATAGATTGGACTTGTAGTGATTTTCTTGTTTTCAGCTGCCCAAGTACTGGGGCCACTGTGCTCTGCCTAAGCAGGCGCTTTAGTCTGCTGAGCTATCTGGCTGTCCCCTTTACCTAGCTTTGTTTATTTTATTCTAAACTTTATTTATTTATTTATTTATTTATTTATTTATGTTATGGCTGGTTCAGCCTGCCCTGGGGGAGGGGCTGGCACAGCATGTGGTTGCCTAAACTTGCCTGAGCAGGTGATTTAGACCACTGAGCTATCTTGCTGGACCCCTAACTTTGCTTAGTTAAAGGTAATTTCTGTGCCAGTCAGATCTGAGCACAGGTTCCCAGCCTGGGAAACTGTTTGCATGTGACTTGTCACTGCTCAGCCAAAGCAAAATGCTTTTGCCACTGCAGAGTGTTAAAGGAAGCTTCAAACACAGAGAAAAGCATGGTTTGATAGACAAAGCCAGAGCTATTCCCAGGCACTGATTGGCCTTTTCTGTTTCAGAAGAATCTGATGACAAATGATCATTTGCTTTGCAGTTTGCCATTCCTTTATGTGGCTTTAGGTCTGGTGTCTATCCAGTGAGCACGTCTAACTATCACAGTCAGTTGTCTTTTGAAGATGCTTTTGTTTGCAAGTAGCAGACAGCCTAGTACAAGGAAACCTGGATAATCGTAGGGTTTGTCATCGCATCCAGCAGGAAGACCAGAGGTGGGGCATTTCTGAGAATGAGGGATTCATTAGTGCAGGCACTAAGGGCGCCCTTTCTTTCCCTGTTCCCTCTGAGAGTGTGGGTTGATATCATCCTTTATCTTTTCCATCTCGATGGAGCAACTGCAGGGCAGGGTGTCTTCATGTGGCAATGCTGATGTGCAAGAAGCCCTGTCAAGGATAGGAGCCATGGCATATTTCATCTCCTAGAGTGAGGCAAATGTCTCCAGAGGCCTGACTGCTTCTTCTGTTTCACTGGCCCAGACTGTGTTATAGGACCATGCTTAAACCAAAGGAAGAAATAAACAAGGAAGGTGACTGCAGCTATGGAGCCAACTAATGCCACCTGCCACAGAAAATTCATTTCAGACTTTCCCCAGGTGGGGTTTGAACAGCATTCCCGCCAGTACTTCCTGGAACATGCTTGCTAATGCACCCTTTCCTGAGCCACTTCCCTGCCTCAGGCGAGAAGACTGGGAGTAGAGTGCCGGAATTGGGACATGAACAGTAACCTCAGCCTTATTTATAAGTTTTAGCCCGTGAAGCAATGTTTGTGGTTATCTATTTTTTAAAATTTACTTTATTTTTTGTATTTAGTACAGGGTCTACAGGGTCTCACTATAGAGACCAGACTCATAGTGATCTTGTTTTCAGCCTCCCAAGTGCTGGGATTACAGGCGCATACCACCAAGCCCAATCTCAATTGCGTCTCAGTGTACCCAGGGGTGTGGGCCAGCATGGTATGTTGGAAACTGAACCCCAGTTGTTGCACCTGCCTAAGCAGACACTTTAATCTGATGAGCTATCTGGCCAGTCCTCCTGTTCATATTTGCATGTTCAGTAGGGCTTGTCTTTTAAGAGTAGGAATAAAAATTTAGATTTTTAAAATTTCCCTTTTTTAGGCCTTGCCATCCAAATATTCATGGATATAAAGATGTTGCTTGATATTGGCTTCAAAATAACCTAGGTGGAGGGATGCAAAGGAAGCGGGCATACAAAACAGAGTTAAGGTATGATTTAATTTTAGGGCTGGGTGACATCTGTAGGGTTCATTATCCCTTAAGTTTTTAAGTCTGTAAGGCAGACGCCTGAAGTGTTGCTGTGCTGCCTTTGACCCGTCTAAGGTCTCAGTTTGGATTCTAGGATTACAACAGCAGAAGTTGTCTATAAATTGGTGTTCATTTTTCTTTTTCTTCTCTTTAATGAGCCTCTTCCTCTCACAAAATCTTATGTGAAATCTGAAGAAATGACAGCTAGAAGTTCACTGGCTCTGTCTGGCTACAGGTGCTGTGGGTGCCTCCAGGACAGCCTATGAAATAATTTAGAAACTCTGGGACTCTGGAGAAGATAGCACAACACTATTTCATGAGGGTGTTGCTGAAATCACTCACGGAGGCGGTGTTGCTGCAGAGGCCGTAGCCATTTCGGAGGCCCCGGTAATCCTTAGGGCAGTAGAGCTTCAGCCAGGGATGCGCCTTCTGAGACGTCCTCGCATCCAGGAGTTTCGTCTTCTGCAGGCTCCACAGGCAAGTACTTGCTCTCTGGTATTCTGTATTACGTTGTTGCCTTGACTTGGAGCAGGAGACAGCAGTGCACCCTAGCTTCAGGTTTACTCAGGCAACATTTCAGGGTCTACCTGGGAACAGGGCTGCGTGGGTTGGCAGAGCTTCTGGTGTGGATGTGTCCGTATCACGAGGCAAGGTTTGCGCCTTAAGCATTTGTAATATTGGGAATCCTTGAATTCATCTTTAGATGGGGAGCAAGAATAAAGGCAGCTTTTAACTATTCTTCAATATGGCTGTGTCTGAAGGTAGCAGCCCCGGACCACAGCTCTTTTTCAGCTTGGGTCCACTTTAGAGAGACACTTAGTCAGATTTCCTCAGACAGAGGATTTCTTCTGTGATGGAGATGAATGGCCCAGAACTCTAGAGACACTTGTAAACTTCAAGATGTTTCCTTAAAATCCTTTAGAAAGGAGATTAAATGTCTGGTAATAACCAGATTCCTACTATGCAAGTTTCCTATTGTTGCTGTAATAAATTACCACTAATTAGTTGTTTACTACAGTAATAATTTTCTGATAGCTCTGTAGGTGAGCTCTCTAACATGTATCTCATTTGGTTAATTTCAAGGTTTCAGCTGGTCTTTATTTGTTGTTGTTGTTGTTTTTGCAGCCCACATTCTTGGTCTGCCCACATTTCTTGGCTCAGGGCTCCATTCTGTTTAAGTCAGCATCTTCAAATCTCTCCGCTTGTTCCCACTGCCATTCCCCTCCACCTTCTTAGGACTTGATGATTACATTGATCTCTGGTCAGATGTTTAGTGATCTTAATTCCACACAGGACCCTAATTCCCCCTCATTTTGCTCACTTCACACATTCACAGACTCCCAGGACTAAGATGTGGACGTCCTCTGGGGCCTTCATTCTGCCAGCAAGCCTTACCTACTTACAGGTGTCACAGCACAGCTGTAGCTTCCTGCGTCACGAAAGTCACACAGTTGTCAGCTAGAGAAGGAGTGTTTCCCATCAAAGGGGTACATTTTGAGTTTGCTTTAACTTCTTCTCTATTCAGAGTGCTCAGGCTTACCAAGTGGCTGGTGGCTATGTTCTTACCATAAATGGGTGTGATTTGGAAACAGGGTACAAGAACACCAAAGACCAGGCATTCCGGGTCTCATTTCAATAGCTGATGGTATACACTGAAATACAGTAGCCTATTTGGGTCTCACTGGTTGCATGTGTGAAACATACACCATAATACCCTACCAATAAATTTGTGATAAGCATATGCACAAGGACTGTATTTAAGTTGCTCTCAGAAATTTCCTTTAGAAGCATGACATCTTCCTTATATCTGTTGCTCATAGATCTGTCTATGCCATGTGGAACTAGCTTCCAAGAACTCTATGGAGAATCCTTAGTTGGGGCCCTCAATCTTCAGACATCTGTTTCTTTAAGAGAAGGAAAGGAAGTCTTGAGTCACTCGTGAGCCTCTTGCCCTTTGGTCCCCTGAGTATATAAAATATAGCAATGCTTTCCTTGATACTAAACTTAACGTAGGAAGCCTGGCATCCACATATAGCCACAGGCTCTTCTGAGCTGGGCGCCAGCTGCAGAAATTTCCACGGAAAAGGTGATCCACAATTCTGGTAAGCACCATGTGGGTGTGTGGTGAAGGTTAAGGAAGGAGTTAATTTCTACCTCTGTAAGGGAGAGAAAAACCACCCAAACTTCTAAGCCAATAGAAACACAGGAGCTCCTCAGAAATATAGCAGCGGGAAGTGAGCTGGATTTCGCTTCTCCTGCCTCAGGGGCTGCCACAGCCAACGAGAATGCAGGCCAAAAGTTGGGCGCTAAGCAGCTGAGGCTAAATAAGTACGCTTAGGCCGATGAAGAAAGATGGGCCAGAATTTTGTGGCGGGACTAAATCGGGCACCACCTGGCCTTCCTTGCTTAGGCAGCCGGGGTCGTAGGCAGGCATACTCCCGCGTAGGAAGCGTGGACCGCAGAGCGGTGCCGCCCGGGCTGTGGCTGTTCAGTTTCCTCGGTCATCTCACGCGCCGTTGTCATCCCCGCGTTGCCACCGACAGCGCGGAAAGCGCGGTGTAAAAAGTCAGAACAGTAACAGGTTGTCATGGTCCCCGACTCCTGGAAGAAGCGCGCAGGGCCCTCGGGAGCGGTGGCCGGGGAGCGGTGCGCTTCTGAGCGCCGCGCATTCCTGGCCGGGGAGGAGAGCGCGGCGGGCGCCCGAGCGAGCGAGCAGCTGGCTGCGCGGCCGGCTCCGGGCGCCCAGAGCTGGGGGAGGAGCCTGGCCCGGCCGCCGCGCTCTCCCAGCCATTGGCCATTTGTGCTGCAACTTTCCCGAGTCCTTCGGGAGCCGAGCCGTCGCCCCGGGAAAGTGCGTCCCGGGCCCGGCCTGGACGAGGAGCGTCTGAGCGCCGCGCCACCGCCGGCCGCACCGAGCCCTGCGGCCCGGGGCTCTGGGAAGCCGCGTCCCGGAGGACCAGAGGCGCCGTCAGGGCCGCCCCGGCTCGCCCCGCCGGTAAGTGCGCCGCGGCAGGGGGAGGCGGGAGGAGCCCTCGCCCCTCGACCCCGCCGCAGACAAAGGCGCCGCAAGTGGGAGCGCAGCTCAGCAGCTTTCCTCAGCAGAGACTGCAGAAGGGCAGGAAAGTGGCCACTTTACACGTCCGTGTCCCCTGCCGGCAGGGACTGTGTGCACGGGCGTCCGCCCCCGCGACTGTACCTCCTGTGGATGGGCGCGGGTACAGCACCCTGGGCAGAGATCCCCGCCCCCGGGAGGCCTCGCGCCGACCCCCCTGGTTTCCCCAGACCTCGTTCGGTATCCCCGGGTCTCATGGGAGCACCTTTGGTGACCAGAGTCGCGCCTACATTAGCCGCAAAATTCTGCACCCGATTCCGCCCCGAGTTTGGGACTTTTAAATTCTCCATCAGTTACGTCAGCGGGGCCGAGCGTTCTTCGGGGCTCCGTGCAACACGTGACCCGAGCGAGCTTCTCGGCGTCCTGGGCTCCGTCTTGGGCCGCGGCCCCGCCGCCGCTCTGGGTTTTCGAGTCCGGCAGCTGCAGAAGCACTGTGATTCGTCGCGCAGGCTCACAGCGCTGTCTGCCGCGCGGTTCCTGCAACTTTGCTACCTTAAAATGGCTTAATCTTTGTTTTCATTATTGTAGCTACTTTCCGGCTCTGTCAGATGCCTAACAGAGCCAGATCTTAGTAGAAGTGTGGAGGGGAAGAGAAGGAGCCTGGGGAAAACGGAGGCAGGAGAAGGGCCCGTTGGTGCCGGGCGGACACTGTAGTGTGTGCACCTGTGACTGTCCTAGTTCTCTCTGTTCAGCACAGGGAAAATGAAGGAACCTAGGGCAGCCTCCTGTCCGTCTTGTACCGGGAACGTGTAGTTCTGTTATCAGGCAGCGAACTCATACCATTCCCATCTCTGATTACCTATTGAGACCACATTTCAAAACCCGTGTCTGTTCTCTGGAAATGTCTGGCCGAAGGTCTGATTTGAGGCTAGGTTTCATCTGTGGTTTTCATCCGTTCAGATCCAGATATAGATTTCAGAGTTGAGTCTTTACCAGTGCTTTTAGAGTAGAGAGTTTAGTGGAACTTGGAAGAAGAGTTTTGTTGTGAATTGCATGCCAGTGAGCTAGTGACCTCCCATGGTGCCTGGCTGATCCCGGGCCAAGTAGCAGGGCCTCTGGAGAATGCGGCCGCTTGTACTGGGCCAGCAAATGGAAGGGCGTGGATTCCCACGGGGCTCCTTCCCACAGGCCCTCCTCTGCCCTGGGCACTTTCCTCCAGAGCTGGAGCCGGAAGTAGGCCAGTGGCTGCCCTGCTCATGGGGACTCTGAAGCCAGGTCAGGCCCCGGAGCCTCTTCCTTGATTCCTGTATCATCACTTGTTCCTTATGAAAAGCTATGGCCTGACCTCAGGAGTATGACCCATGCTGTAGCCTGCTTCATGGTACAACCATTTACA
Organism: Capromys pilorides; assembly: GCA_004027915.1. Lineage (NCBI taxonomy): Eukaryota > Metazoa > Chordata > Mammalia > Rodentia > Capromyidae > Capromys > Capromys pilorides. Next base: position 9,151 of record PVKN010004629.1, read on the forward strand.
CATTACTGGTGCTGGAATCCTGCAGATCAGATGCCTTCCTCTATGAGGCCTAGATAGAAAGAAGCAGCCTCCTGTCCCTCTGTTCACCTCTTCCCTTTGTCTCTCTAGTGCCTGAGCATTTAGACTATTTCAGCTGGAGGGAAATCTCAAGGTCTCATTTTACAGATATGAAAAGAGAGACTGAAGTCCAGGATCAGAGCCAGTGCCTAGCACAGGCGAGACTCTGGGTTCAATCCCCAGTTCCGCAAAAAACAACAAAAATCAAACCCCAAATAAAAGCAAAAACAATCCAACAAAATAAAACTTAATCTTAGAAAAAAAAAAATGTCTAGAATCTTGGCCAAGGTCACATTTCAAGGTGGGATTCCAAATATTCAGGACCCCAGATGCCTGTCTTGGAGTTTTCTGTCTGAAACCTCACAGGAAGCCTCTTTGGTTTTATTCAGCTTGGTGCCAGGGTTATTTGTTTGTGGCTTCTATGGAGACAGACAGTTCTTGAGGGAGGAGACCTGGCTGGTTCACAGTATCACTTCACCAGAGTGACACGGGTCCTGGGGAAGTTGGTGGTGGTTGAATTGGGTGAGACAGCCCCTGCCTTCAAGGAGGCTGTGTGTGTGGGAGAGATATTTGAGTGTATACATACTGGGTACACTGTGGGCTAATGCCTGAGGAGGAGGTGTTGAATGTATGAGGACATTTCTCCTTGTGCCAGTGACTAGGGAGTGCCTTATAGGCGTCTAGTGGGTGTGAGAGCCATCGTGCCTGGGAGCCTCCTGCACCACCAGGAATTGCCTGCACCAAAATACAAATAGCATCGTGTGTTGAGGATTCTGTAAGGGTCTGAGGAATTGGGAGAGAAATTTCTACTTCAAAGGATGAAGGAAAGGGTTTCTGTGCTTGTGAGGCTTTAGGCCGCAGGTCTGGATGAGGCTAGGCAGAGAACCAAGACTTGGTGGAGACTGAATGTGTCTGTTCTGGGACTTGGTTCTGTGATAGGCAGCTGAGTTAGATAGACATGTTATGGGCATCAAGACAGGCCCAGGCCCTCAGGAGCCGGGATGGAAGCCATGATACCTTGCAACTAAGCGAGACCGGCACAGGCACTCTCTCTGTGGGCTAGACCTCAAGACATAAGATAAAGCAGATGCTTACCTCCCTAAAGATAAACATCCGAGATTGATAATCACCTGAAGGAAGCCAGGAAGAGTCACTAATCCAACCCCTCCTGATAAGCCCCTGTTCTATATTCCTACCCACTTGCTACATGACTTTGCGTCTCCATTGGGTCCCAGATGTAATCAATTTTACCTGAGCAATTGTGCTTGTAGTCTTATTGGTTGATCATAGTTTTGTCCCACCTCATGTGCAAATTCCTATGCTTTTCACCTTAGGCCCGACTTACCTCATGGTTTTGCTCTATAAAAATTTCAGGTAAAGACAGAGTCCTAGGCAACCCACTCGGTCTCCTTCTGTTGCTCTCTCCTACAGAGGCTTTCTTTCCTCCAATAAATACATTCTGCCCTTCACCTCCATTGTTCCTAAAGTTGATGCTTCAGTTTGAACTGGTCCAGGTACCTTTCAGGTTGGCAGTTTCATTCCCCTATCAGTTCCGCAGCCAAGAGCGAACAGTCCTTGAGTTACCGTGGCCTGTGTCTGGCTGGTGCCTGCACCTTTCAGAGGCAAACGGGGTAGTTTGGGAAGCTAATGCTATAGTCATTGGCTGGCAACTGGAGCCAACCTAGGCAAGAGATCTGTGGGGCTGTGTCTCCCGGTCCGGTCTGCCCTGTGATAACCACGGTCCGAGATTTGTCTCCATGGCTGCATCTTTTCTGCCTCTCCCCTCCTGAGATCACAGTCTGGGATTTATAACCTCACTAATCATTTCCACAGCACCTCCCTGTGATGACAAAACATCCCAGAGATGATGAAGTCACTTAGGAGAGTGGCAGGCATGAGAACAAAGACCTGGGAGAGAAAAATTGGCAAGGCAGTGCCTCTAAAAATAGAGGGGTGGGCAACTGAAATTCCCCAGGGAGCAGGGATCTCCGAGTGTAATGGAGATTTCATTTCAGACATGTTAAAAGCTCCATCTCTCTTCCCTCCCTCCCGGTTCTACTGTGTTATAGAGTTTCAGCCTGTTGTTTTGTCAGTGTAGCCGGGCCTGCCTGTTAGGAGAACATTCTCAAGATTTATTTCCCCTGGGGTGGGGAGGGGCTCTGACCCACCCCTTACCAGCTGTGTGACCTTGAACAAGTCCTGAACCACCTCTGAGTCACTTCTCATTAACGTTGAGGATATTTTTCCTGCTCCCCCTGGCTTCCAGAACAGGAGAGGCCAGGATAATACTTGGTAAACTGGAAAGTGCTATACGAGTTATAAGTCTGTTGTGTTAATATTTTTATGAACAAAGTCATTTAGTGAAGCTCTACACTTTCTAATACCTCCTGTAGCCTATTTGTGTCCTTATTATGGTTCAATGCAAAGGTGGGGACAGGTGCTGTGACTAGAGTTCTTTGTCTAGAACTCCTTCTTGGTCCTGCTTTCACCAAGCTGGTCAGCGGGTTCCCACTTTGTTCATTCTCCTGCGCTTTGCCACTCTCCTGGTTGGTCATTTATACTTTCCCTAGAAATCAAATAAAACTAAAAAAATATGGAGCTCAGGTCAGTTCTGTGCATGGAGCAAATACAGGGGGAAATCGAAAAGGCAGGTGTTCCTTTGGCTCTTCCTTCTGCCCGCGAACTCTCGTTGTGTGGTTGTGTCTGTGCTTGGACCTCGCTGGGCTAGGCCTTAGTCCCGTGCTTGCACCATTTAGTCTAGCGCCGCTGGCCAGCATTCTTACATTTGAGCCCCTTGAGGCATGAGGACTGGCTTCACATCCTGACTGTTCTCCTGAGTGGAGACACATTCCACATTGAGAAGGAATGGTAGGCAGTTACTGTAAGGAGCATCCTTTTCTTTCCTCCTCTTATTGCCAGGAACCTTTTTTTTTGGTCTTCCTCCTGCCTCAGCCTCCTGAGTGCAGGGATTACAGGTGTGTACCACCCCACCCTGCTCTCCCTTTCCTCTTATTCTTTGGCTTCTTGCTGTCCAGCTTCTTCTTTGCCACAACAGAAATAGGTCAGAGGTTACCTCTTGAACCTCCAACTGATCTGCCTGTAACCCCACCACTCACCTGGCCTTGGAATCTGTGTTCGAGACTCCTTCCTACAGCTTCTAGGTTGTCCTGTGGTCGGCTGTGTGCCAGGGTCTCTTGATGAGACCCTTCCTGATCGCTGTCTGCATCCTCAGGGCCCAGGACTGTGCTCAACTTGCTTCTGGGTCAAGGTCTCAAAATCACTGCACCGTGGGGAGCATGTGTGGAGGGCATTGAGCTGCTTGTGTGGCTTGAGAATTGGGGAAAATCTGTGACCCCGATAATATACTGATCTATGTATATGTAAAGATTTGCCTTTTTTGTGTAAAAAAACCAAAACATCTTCCAAGACAACACCTTGTTACTTGTCTGTTTGCAGCTTGGAGAACTTCAAGGATGCACTGGTTCTGGCTGGAATTAAGTTGCAACCAGACAGCACAGGGGACAGTAGCTACTTTTCAGTACCTGGATAGTGTTGACTGAATTCCTGCTGTTAATTACACATCTTTCGCTTCCTCCTCTTATTGTGGGGACACTCTTCCCTCCTCCCCTTGGGCTTCTTAGGCTGAGATGTTTCTATGCATCCTCTGCTTGCTTGTATCTCTTATAACAGGTGTTCATGTAATGCATTCTGGGCTCTTTTTATGGCCCAGAAACTGAGACTCAGACAGAGTTTGGGTTAGAGATGACCAGAAAGTAAGAGAGCTAGGCTGAGGCTGAGACCTGTATCCTGACTCTGTGATCTCTGTTCTATGCTTGCCGCCCCTGCCCACCTTTGCCCATGGACTCCTCAGTTTGATTTCTGTGCCCAGGATTCCAGGGAAGGCAGTGTGCCTGTAGATTTGAAGTATCATTGAGAAGTGGGCATCTCAGCTGGGATCTTGACCTGAATGGCTGGCCTGTTCAACCCTCTGTGTCCCTTGGCTTTGTGCTCCTTGATGAGGATCACAGATCTGTTGTCACTCACCTGACTTTGTCACCAGGGCAGGTCTGTTTTTTCATCTCTTGAGAATAGTGGTTAAGGGCTACCTGTCTCATCCACCTAGAAAAGCTTCCTGTCCTCTGTGTGTGTCATAAAACTCAGTCCTAATGGCATGGGAATAACAGCCTGAATTAAAGGAGCTGGACCAAGATGAGTTCTGCCTGCTCCAAGCTGTTCTTCTTCAGCGAGTCCAGGGGGCTGTGACTCTGGCAGCCCAGGGTTTCAAATGATCTCTAAATCTTTGGGCTGGAAGAGACCCTAGAGACCAAACAAGCCAAACCCGCATTTGCTGGAGGAGGGGCCCGGAGCCCTGGGAGGGGGAGGGTTTTCTTGTGGTTAGTGCCATCGCCAGGTCCCAGACTGGCTGCCTGCACTCTTCCTTGAGGAGATAGCGCCACATGCCTGCCGTGCACCTCACTCTCAGTGCACTGTTACGTCTCTCGAGAGATACTGTTCTGGGCCATCAGGTCCTGTCAATCTGAGATCTGGGGTCAGAGCACCCAGAATGGAGCTCAGCCCAGTGTGGGGTAGGGGGAGGTCTGAGTCCATTTCCTGTTGCTAATATTACAGTACCATAGCTGGGTGAGTGTGGTGGATTGCCAACTAGTGGTCAAGTTGGCAACACCCAGTTGAACTGGGCCAGCCCACCTGAGAATTGTTACCAGCAGTATAAATGAAGGAGAAGAGGTGCTGTTAGGGAGCTTCTGGTTCTCTTGGAAGAGCTTGTCATGCTGGCTTTCTTGATGAATGCAGCTGTTTTCATCATGGAAAGAGCTTGGGACCTTGTCACTGAGAATGGCTATGGTTTACTTTGGGGGCACTTTGGTCCTTACTTTGACCATGGCTTCCTGGCTCCAGTTCAGATCCCTCAGCCTGCTGGTGCAGATCCTTCATCCTGCGGGCACAGACTTTCTAGCTTCCACCGCTGACCACTGGGCCTTCCCAGTGAAGATCCATGAAACAGACTTGCATGGGACATTGTCATGGGCTCTAGGCCTCTAGTTGGACTCATACAGGACACTGTTGTGGACTCTAGGCCTCCAGCTGGACTCATACTGGACATTGTGTGGGATCCAGGCCCTCAGCCAGATTCTTTGAGTCTTTAATACGAGGACAGATGCCCTGCACTCTTCTCAACTTGACCCTTTGGGTGATTATTATAGAATAATCCTGTAAAGTGCATGTCCTGCATCATCTTATTCCCTTTGCAAGAACCAAACTACAATGGAAAGTCACAAGGAAGAGGTTTGTTTTGACTTGCAGCTGTTATCCAGGATCTAGGTGGTGACCTTGCTGGCTGAATCCACAAGCATCACACAACGTCATGTGTTGACAGAGAGGCATCATGGGACAGACAGACTGGCTTTTCTATCAGGCCAGCCTCAAAATTCTCAATTAATCCATTAATTGAATGTGTGGATCGATCTCCGCATGAGGGGAGAGTAATAATTACCTCTTATAGATACTATTTCTTGAGAACTCATGGTGGGGATTGAGTTGCAATAGATGTTTTAGAGGACACCAGTTCTACTCAAGCCATAGCATAGAGACTGTGTTCTCTTGGAGAAGTCCTGTCACCTTGTTCGCATTGCTGACAGAGCCCCCACTGTCCCTGGCACATACGAAGTGCTGGTTAGTTCCCTTCATTTGCTACCACCGTATTCCTTTTTTCTTTTTAATACTGGGAATGGAACCCAGCACCTTCATACTGAACTAACTCCCCAGCCCCAGCTTTTGTGTTTTGAGATAGGCTCTTGCTAAGTTTCCCAGGTTCAATTTAGATTTGTGATTTTCCTGCTGTGGCTTCCAGTGTGCTAGGACTGCAGGTGTCTTTTTTTTTTCTTCTTGGTGGTAGGGTTGAACGTAGGGCCTCATACAAGCATTCCACTATTGCGTTACCCTCTCAGCCCCTTTTCTTTAAAAAAAAAAAAAAAAAAAAAAAACCTTTGAGTCAGCGTCTGCTTGGAGTTTGTGATCCTTCCATCTCGGCTGCCTGTGCAGCTGGTGCTGTAGGTGTGCACCACCGCGCCCTGCTCTGATGTGTTCCTCACCCATGCCCTGCCAGCTCGATGAAGGAGCAGTGTGCACACCCGAGGATGCATAGCCAATTGGGGGGCACATGCATGTCAGAAGACATGTTTAGGACTGTCTGTTTGCAACAGCACCCCGCATGCTTTGTTCTCTGGAGAGCTTCCCGCTTCTGAGGCAGCTGGCTGGAGGAATATTCCACAGCTGGTCTTATGAATTCTTTCACTCCCTTTTCGAGCAGGGCCGGCCATTGTCCCCTGACCGATGGGGAGGCTGAGGCTGCCTCAGTGCAGCCCGGCTTGGTGTTGCTGGAGGGTGGTCAGCTCGGGCAGTCTTGGCCTCTGTTGCCTGCCAGCTTACAAGGCAGAGTGAGAGTGCCGTTTTATTTCTTCATGTACAAAGGCTAGTACTGAGGCCCAGGGCTTCTCAGAAGTATTCATAAGGATGGACGACCTTAAATAAATTGACTACAAAATGTGAAAAGCCCAACTCATAATTGAAACAGGTAAGTATTTAATTTAAGGTGTCTGTAAAATATTAGACCATATACCTTTCCTTGGTTTCCTGGGGCTATACTTCATTCATTCACTAATGCATTCCCTCTCTCAGTCATTCATTCCCGTGAAGCTTTGCCTGTCTCTGGGCTGGGGATTCTGCAGGGAAGCTAGAGGCCACAAGTTCCCTGCTGCCCCTGCCTCCCCTTCCTGTCCCCCCACCCCTGCCCAGAACTCCAGCGCTCCCCTGAGCCTCTCATGTCCTCTGCAAGGGGGCTCTAGGGAGGACCAGAGTGCACTTTTCCCAGGGAACAACCCACAGAGACAGCATGGGCTCCTGAAGGACATTGTTGGTGGTGGAAGCCTGGGTTCTTGCCAGGAGCTTCTCAATTCTTAAATCCCAATCTTCTGTAAAATGACTTGTCTTCACAGAGATCTTGGAAAGTCACAAAAGACAGCATTTGATAAAATCCTAAGTGATGTACAAACGTAAGGACTATTTTTTTTTTTTAAACAGAAGCAAAAATATTTTAAGTTGTTGGATTTTCTAACTTGGACTTTCTTATCTGGGAGTGGAAAATATGTTTCTGTCCTCCTGACATGGCTCCACGATTGCTTCCGTGGGTTGCTTTCCCTGCACTCCTGTGGGAGGTGTTTTCCTGTTCCCTAGCTTGAGCCAGGCCTGGAGCCTGTCATGGATTTCCTGGCTCCTGTGCCTTGGTCATGGGTCCAAACCCTGGTGCTGTTTTCACCCCCTCCAGGGGGAGGGACTGCATGGGAAGGCATGGAGAATGCTTTGCACAGGCTTGGAAAGAATTAGCACTCAACACTGATAGCTGTTTTTATGATTAATGCTTTTATTATAATTTTTAAAATTTTTTGCCTGGGGATTGAATCCAGGACCGTGTGCCTTCTAGGCAAACGTTGCCACAGAGCTACACCCCATACCTTGATTATTGGAAGTGTTCCAGTATTATCAACAGTAACACCAGCATGCTTAGTCCTTAGTCACGTCCCTTGACTCTCAGGGTCTGTTCCTGAGAGAGTTGACCGTTCTGGTCTTTGGGGTCTTGTCCACCTAGCCACGTGCCTGTACCTGGCCTCCTGGAAAGCCAGGGCATACTTGTCCCACTTCATGTGCTCCATGTAGAGGGTGACTTCTTTTCCACTGTGACGAAAAGCAGCACAGCCTGGCTTTCACACATGGTGAACATGCCCGCTGGAGTGGAGCAGGGCTGGGGTCTGTCTGCTCAGCACCCCAGGAGAGCAAGGCTTCAGATCAGGATGTCCGGTGGAGCTCTCGAAAGGGTGCTGTGTGTGTGTGTGTGTGTGTGTGTGTGTGTGTGCCGGGGTTGCGTGTGCCCATGCTCTGGCTTCAGCCTTCACCAGCTGGGTCATGCCCTGCTCAGAATCTGCCAACAGTTCATCAGGCCTGGAGGTCTCACAAGTCCCCTTTTGCTGATTTATGAGAGGCTTGCAAAAAAAAAAAAAAAAAAAAAAGAGCCAGCGTATGTGAGCCACGTGGGTCTCTCCATCAGCATGACAGCGTGAACTGTTACACAGGCTTTCCAGAGTGTGGGGCTGAGTGATCATTGTAAGAGGGGCGGTGGTGACACACACCCGAAGTCCCAGGCACTGCGGACCCTTGGGCAGGATTATTTGAATAAGAGTTTCAAGGGCAGCTCGGGCAATATAGTGAGATCTTGGCTAAAATAAAATAGAAAAACAAGCAAACAAAGAACTGTGTATTATTTGGCTTATAATAGGAAAAGGAAAAGCAGCAGGAAGCATCTCAAAGCCAAAGGATTCATCCATGTTCTTTCTTGGAGTTATGTAAATTTGTTTAAATGGGACATAGTTTGCCTTTGAAGATAAGTCATCATTTCTCATTAAAGATAAGTAAATGATAATTTAGGAAGTCTGTGGCGCTGTGTATGAGGCATGCAGTTAATAACATGGCATCCAGGCCATCAGATGTTCAGTTCAACCCAGATTTTCTCTGATTACTCCCACAACCCTTCCATCTATCTCTCGTGGATGTCACAAACTCTCAAGACTGAGCTCCTCCTCCACAGTGGCCTGGGTCCTGCAGGGTGTTACCTGCCCTGGAACTTCTCCAAGCCCTTACTGTGGTTCCTCTACCTGGGTTGCCACTGCCCCGGATTTTCTCTGGGGCACAGCAGCATTAGAGTCTGAGTGTTAGGCCGCTTTGTTAAGGACCCAGGGTGCTTGCCCTCTCCCCGAGGCTTACAGATTCCTGGCCTGACCTTCTGAGGTTCTGAGGCCTCTTCCAGCTGGCGTTGGCCCAGCTGCCCAGCTGTCCAGCTGCGGGTCCCACAGCCGCTCTGGTGCTGCTCTAGCCACAGGCTACGTTGTCCATTCACTGTTGAACACAGTGCCAGTTTTCTGTATTAAGAATTGTACAAGGGTTCAGGCTGGCGAGATGGCTCAGTGGTCTAAAGTGCCTGCTTTAGACCTAGGCAAGCTTAGGCAACTGCGGGGACCACAGTTTGATCCTGAACACCACATGCTGTGCCAGCATCACCCCTAGGGCAGGCTGAGCTGGCAATAGTAATAGTAATAGTAATAGTAATAGTAATAATAATAATAATAATAATAAGAAGAAGAAGAAGAAGAAGAAGAAGAAGAAGAAGAAGAAGAAGAAGAAGAAGAAGAAGAAGAAGTAAAGAATTGCACAAGGGCTAGTGAGATAGCCCAGTGGAGTAAGCACCTGCTTTGGCAAGCGCAGGGACTGAGGTTTGATCCCCAGCACCACATGCTGCGCCAACCCCCTAGTCCGGGCAGGGGGCATACACCTGTAATCCCAGCTCTTGGGAGGCTGAAAGCGGGAGGATCACTATGAGTCTGTGCTGTGTGGTGAGACCCTGCACAAAATACACTAAAAAAAACCCCAAAATGTACAAAGGACAATCTTATTCCTTTTGGCCAGGTTGCCTAGTTGTTGACATTTTTTTCACGTGCTAGGCCGTTCATTTATCCTCTGTTTATGTGTGTGATGTATATCCATTGTTGTTACTCTTTGCGAATCATTTGAGAACGCATCGCAGAAATGGAACTGCCCCTTCAAAAACAAAGCATAAAAATTCCGTGACACCCATGTGCGTTTCCCCAAACAAGGGTAGCCTCAGGCACAGCACAATAACCATCCAGTTGGGAAGTGTGCATCTGTCCTCAGCATTCCTTCAAGTCACCAACACTGTCCCTTTTCCGTCAGATGCAGATGATCTCAAGTCACGTGCAGCAGCCTACATCCATCTACAGGATGTCTTTCAATCTGAGAGGTTCTTGGGCTGTGGAGATAGCTCAGCAGCTTAAGTGCCTGCCTGGCAAGCTCAAGGTCCAGAGTTCAATCCCCAGTAAACCCCCCCCCCCAAATCTGAGGGGTTATTCAGTCTCCCCCAACTTTTCATGACCTCTAAAGAGGACAGCACTTTAAGTCTGGAAGGAGCCCCACAATCTGTGCCCCTGTGGGTTCCTTGGGCGTGGACTCTGCGGCTGTGGTGCTGCACTGCCCTAGTGGTGGGATGATGTCCTGGTCACCAGCTGGTCAGGTTTCTCCCCATGAAGTCTTTGCTTTTCCTAATCAGTGGGTATTTGCTGGAAGGTGCTCCAGGCCACAGCACTGTCTGATTTCTGTAGGTCTCCACATCCCATTTCTTCGGCGTCCTCTCTTGGCTCCACTGTGAAGGATTCTTACATGGAGTGTTTTTTTTTTTTCAGTCTGTGGAGATTTTTTGTTTGTTTGTTTTCATCATTATTCCTGCATGTTCTACTTGGTGCTGTGTACTGTGAGGAGTTGCTTTTTCTTCTCCTCCATTTATTCATTGATCATTATTTATTTTTTGTGGGACCGGGGTTCGAACTCACGACCTTGCACTTGCCAGGCAGGCACTTGTGCCATGGAGCTATATCCCTGGCCCCTTTATATTTAATGAGCTCATAAAATAATAATGCAATGGGTTAAAAATCCATCATTATATATGTATACATATATATTATATATATATAGTTATAGGTATAGATAGATAGAGCCTCACTGTTCAGTACAGGCTGGCCTTGTGCTTACTTGTGTAGCCCCAGGCTGGTCTAGAACTCACACTGATCCTCCTGTCTCAACCTCCCAAGTTTTGGGATAACAGGCATGTGCCACCATACCCGGTTCTGGGGTTGGCACAGTGTGCCCAGGGTTCTAGGGCCTACGTGGTGTATCTGGTATTCCAAAGCCAACATGTTGTGAAGCTGGGGATCAAACTCAGGTCTTCATGTTTGCCAGGTATGTGCTTATGTCTCTGAGCTATCTCCCCAGCCCCAATCACTGTGTTATTCTTACTAATGTTTTTTGAGATCCTAATACTTTCAGATTTGGCCAGTGGCAGCCAGGGAAAAAAAGCTGAGAAATAACTGTGCGTTAGCATACACGTGTGTATGTGCACACACGCTCCTCTGTCTGCTCTGTATTTATACCTCTCATCAAAGCCAGTTGCTTCAGCTCGTTACTTTTTGTGCCTGGAAATCCTTCTCCACCCTGAGAACTGGTTCCTGTTACCTTTAGGATGGTTGTTATTGTCATTTTGGCTATTTCTCCCTACAGGTAATGTTTTCGTGAAGACCCTGGTCTTCTCCCTGGCACTGCTGTTTCTGCCTCTTCCTTTCTGCCCTGCCCTCGACCCTCATCTTCTCAGAGGGAAAGGAAGTAGAGCCTAGTGGCTTTCCATCCAAACCATCTGGGAGAGAGGGAGGAGAAGCTGGTTTCGTTTGTGGTTCTGGGAATGGAATCTAGGACCTCTCACGTGCTGGGCATACTCTCTGCTCCGGAGCTGCCCCCTCAGCCTGAGAAACTTCTTCCTGGAAGCTCTTTGCACACATAGCCCAGGAGAGCTCTTCATTTGCTCCCGATTCCTACATTGCACTGGCCTTGAAGAATCTTGTGTTTTTATGGTAGTTTGTTCCTGTTACCACCTGGTAGGGTCTGAGGTTTATGTCCCCTACCAATTAGTATGTTGAAACCCAACCCCCAAGATGACAGGGGTATTAGGAGGTGAGGGCTTTGGAATGTGTTTGGGCATGGGGTGGAACTAGCAACACAGGATCAATGTCATATAAAAGGAGCCTGAAAAAAGCTCCCTATCCACCTCCATCGTGTGAGCAGTACTGAGCCCAAAGCTGGCCCTTACATGACCCAGATCTGCTGGCACCCCGATGTTAGACTTCTCAGCTTCCAGAGAATTAAATGGCTGTTGTGTGTAACCCACGCAGTGTCTGAGATTTTGCCCTAGCAACCCTTGGCATGGACCGAGAGTGGGCTGAGACAACCCTCTTCAGAGTCTTCCTTCATAACTTGAGCCTGCCTTGGTTGTCGTTGTCCTGTTGGGTCTGCAGTCTGTGTAATTCATGCCGGTGCCCTCATGCTTGCTAGGGCATCATGTGTGAGACCCGAAGGTGCTGCCTTCTAGACTGGAACTCGAATGTCTTCCTCTCTGCACCGGAGGCCTCAATGCCTGGGTTTCCAAAGTGATTACTCATGGCTAGATGCAGAAGCACTTGTTGATACAAGCTTCCCTCCCTGGCATTCCAGGGGCAAATCAACCCTTGCTGACCTAACCACGTTTGCAGTGGGCTGGCCTGGCAGCTGGAGGTGGCAGCTGGTGGTTGAAATCTCTGAGTGATATTTTTTCCCTCAGAATAATGTCAGTCACTGTAGCCCTGTGCTGTAATAAATTCTAATAGAATTTAGAAGCTTTTTATAGCCTTTGCAGTTGGTCTGAGAAGATCTGCTTTTGAAGAGTCCCTCTGTTTTCCCCAGAAGTCAGCTCTTTCCCATCCTTAGGCATCTGAAACATAATAGGATCACTAGAAAATAAGACAGAGAAGCCCCAGATCTGGGGCTCAGTGTGAATTTGGCATATTTAAATCTTATGTATACTTCCTTACCAATTCCTTCTAATTCACCTTCTCATATATTTAGTAAACATACATGTGTATTTTTAAATTTTGTTTGGGAAGCTGATAGACCTTTATTCAGAACTTATTTGCTCTTGATGGACGCATTCTTAATTGGCAGTACAGCAGCAGCAGAAGTGAAGGGCATACACACCGAGGAGGAGGAAGAGGAGGAAGAGGAGGAGGAGGAGGAGATGAGTGGTAGGCATCAAGCACAGCTGCCAGCCTGAGCCTGAGGGACAGGGTTGAGTCAGAGTCCTCAGTGATCCTGTCACTTGGTGCCTTCACTTTTAGGAATGGAAAAGCTGAAGTTTAGAAAAATCACCGGGCCGAGATCCCGAGGTAGGGCAAGGCTGGAATCCAGCCCTTTGGACTTCGTAGTCAAGGGTTTTTCATCCACAGCATACTTCTTCGCTTATATCACAGTGGGTTGGGCTGCCAGTCAAATGTCATTGAAAAACTATTTAATTATATGCAAGAGTCCCCATTCAAAAAAATTAGGGAAGTGTCCAATGTGCTTTGAAAAATAATTCCACCACATAGAAATGTTGGCAGGGACTTGTTTTGTAAAAGCTTCTCTGTTGAGACCTTCGTTTCCCCTAGCACTGCCTAATAAACGACGTGGGTGTATGTTCCTGCTGTGGACTGAGAGTGTCCCAGTGGTTCTGGGACAACTTAAAGACAGGCGCAGGGAAAAAGCCTTATGTTGGTTGTCTCTACCTTGTAAGGCTTTCACTGAATTGAAGTTGTTCTTGATCTCTAAACTTTTTCTTAAATAAGTTTTTTTTTTTTTAATGGTGATTATAAAGGCAGTATGTACCCAAGAGAGAACTGGAGAAAAAGTTCCACAAGGAAGAAAAGCTCTACTGTTTCACAACAGAAAGATAGTTCCTCTGAACACTTCGGTCTATTCCTGGCATTACTTGTTGGCGTCCTCCATCTGTCGCTTGCTTTCTGTGTTTGCATATTTATAGAATCGTACGCTGGTATACACAGACATGAGATCTGAGTATGTTGCCAATAGTTTTACCCCATGTCCAGCTACTAACGAACATGTTTACATCTAGAAGCATAAAGCTTTACCTTCTTTTTTGAAAACTGTTGCAGAGGAGTCTTTGCTGTGTGGCTGTGTCTCCTATTGGGCGTTTTGGTGGCCCCCGCTCATCTCCTTAATATAAACTCCTGGAAATGCAGAGCTGTGTTAGAAGTAGTCTTCTCTGTAGTTCTCATCGCATTGCCAGAATTCCTGAGTTATTTTTCCACTCTGACTTTCTGATGTCGGAAAGTTAATTTTGTCTGAGTTCAGAATTCTCCAGATTGCAATCCGCCAAAGACATCCAGAGGCTCTGCCATGCTCCCGCCTCCGGGCTGGCCTTTCCCTTCATTCGTCCTTGCAGCCGAGTCTGACTTCTTGGGTGTGGCCACAGGGCTCCAGATCTGATCCTGTCGGGCGGAGAGGGGGATGGGCAACATGGTGAATCAGTGGAGCTGTGTGGGCCCCAGTCTGTGCTAGTTCAGTCCTATTTAGAGTCCTGCTTTGAAAAATTACCCTGAACATTCCCATTTTCATTCATCTCGATGCCAAGCCACGGTGTTTTGTGGCTAAATATTTGATAGAAGCTTTGGGCTTATCCTTTGGCCTCGGACCAAGTCCCAGTTCCTCCACCTGGTCCAGCGATCTGGCTTCTGTCCACCTCTCCTCTGTGTAGTCCTCACTTCTTTATCTACACTCTAATCATGCTGACCTTTTGATGCTCTTCATTGATGCCCTACTCCTTCCCCATCGTGGCTTTCAAACACACTGTGGCTCCCAGTGATGACGAATGTGACTTTTGGAGTTGGGCTCGGGTTTGTGTCCTCCTTCTGCCGCTTAGTGCTGCTGCACTGTGCTTCTCTGTACTGTGTTGATAAGAGAGGACGGCAACAGCTCCCATTCCATGGGGCTGCTTGGGGACCAAATATGGTGATGTGTATACAAATATGCTTAGAAGCTGTCCTTTCTAGGCCTCAGTAAATGCCTGCCGTCCCAGACCTACCCAGCCAACCTCTGTTTACTCACCACTCACAAGGAAGTTTTCTTTGACCCTGACTCCAGGCCAGAAACTCCTCCTGAATGCTGTTATGGCCATCTTAGCAGTTATTACCATTGCTGCCAGATAAATCAGCCTTTAAAAAAAACTATCTGCCTTTGGCCTGAGACCGCAGGCTCTGCGGGCACCTGCCTCTCTCTTGGTCATAAGGTAGACCAAGTGTTCAGCAAATGCAGAGGTTCAAGGAGTGAAGACCCTAGTCTCATTACTTGTGGCTGTAAGCAGAATTGCCACAGTGCCCACTGGAAAGAAAGGTGTAGTGTGTCTCGGGGCTTCCAGACACTACCTGGCGCTGGGCATTCTCCAGAATTTTTTTTTTTTTCCAACTAGCAAAAGACCAATGCAGTCTTAAAAATTCTAACTGGTGGGGTATTGAAACTTTTGAAAGTACAATTAGATAAATGACTAGGAAAATGAGACGAAAGTTGAACCCAGGCTTTCTTGGCAGCAACACTGTTGACATCTGAACAAATAATCATTTGCCATGGGGGTTCGCCACAAGTACTGCAGGATGTTAGCAGCAGCCATGGCCTCTGTGCTCTAGATGCCGTAGCTGTCCCTTGCCCCCACCCTAGGTGTGCCAGCCGAAAATGTCTCCAGATACTGCTGCTATCCCTGATTGGGAAGAACTGAAGACCTCCAAAAACAGAAGCCATGACTTTCTGGTTTTAGATTCAACAGACATATGATTATTCTCTTAAGTTACTATAAAGGTTCCCAAACTCTTCTGCTGGTTTCTGTACTTGTCATGGGCCAGTGACAGGTTTCTTTCTCCTGGACCAGCATCATCTGTGGAACCCCTTTAAGCGGTATGGACACTTCCATCAAGAAAGGGAACCGGAAGTCCTCCCAAGGGCTGACATATGCACTGTTAGAACCCATCTGCAGCTTCTAGGAGCATTTTTGAACACTGAGTTTTTTCTTCTTCTCTGTCCAGCTCACCTGTAACAGATGATGTCATCCAGCCCGCTGTCCACACAGACCCGGAGAAGTCTCCTGTAGCTACCTTCTCCCCCCACAGTGATAACGCTGGTGTCTCTGCGCATCTGACAACCCCAAGGTACAGGGGGCTGGGGCTGCTGGTGGAGTTCCAGGGTGCAGTCCCTGGTGCTGTTCCCTTCTTTCGCCTCTTCTCATTGAGTTTTTCTCTTACCTGACATGGGGTCTGCGCTTTGTTCCCCATGGGTGTGTCCCTCCTTGGGCACAGCTGGGTTCACCGCTTCTTTTCATTCATCTGTCAATGGGAGTCAGAGGGAAGGGAGCTAGCAGCATTCAAGTAGAGGATGCAGGCTGTAGGGCCATTGCTGCACAGAGGCGTGGGATCCCAGCCCTGCTCCTCTACAGGGAGAAGCCCCCTAACTCGACTTCCTCTTGTCCCTCACACCGCAACAACCCTATGCTGATCATGGTTCTTCATCAACACTGTACTGGTCCTGGATTCAACTTTTGTTCATCTTCTGTGTGCAGCCTTTGTATGTAGACTGGGCTTGCTCAGAATCTGCTCACGAGCCCGTGCACAAGGGATGATCAAAATAATCTCTGAGTGTTTGAATTAAGTTTATTATGGTAAAGAGCACATTGTCACTAATCTTCCTCAAAATATTCCGCTCTAGGCTCTCACTTATAAGTGGGTTAAGTATCTAAGAAATACACCAAATTAATGTCTTTATGAGGTGTCATAAAAAATACAAAGAACGAAGGCTGGTGAGATAGCTCAGTGGACAAAGCCCTTACTTGGCAAGCGCAGGGACTGTGGTTTGATCCTCAGCACCACATGCTGTGCCAGCGCCGCTCCCAGGCACACTGAGCTGGCCACTGAGTCCGAGCAAGGTGGCACTGAGCAATCCCTGCACTGGGGCAGCTGCAACATATACATATACATACACATATACATACACAGTTTGTACTGATGGCAGTAAAACAGCTACATTTTGCCAGGATTTGTGCCGCACTGGGGAAGTCCAGATGGGTAGGACGGATGCCGTCTCCGCCTTCCTGCAGCATCCCCTCCTCTCCAAGCTGAGAGGAGCCTTTGTCTGAGCTTTGTAGCTGCCCACACCCCTAAATCACCACCCTTCCCAGACACCTTTAAATTGCTGGCATCCAACTCCATGTCCTCTGCTGGACTGAGAGCTTCTCAGGGGAAGAACTGGTTCCCTGTGACTTCCGGAACCCCAGCATCCAGCCTGGCCTGGAGCAGGGGGCTGTGGTAACCTGAAGTGGATGGAGGAGGTCAGGGAGGGCCTCCTTGTGTGGCTGCATGCAGCAGGTGTGTGCTGACCTCCTCTTAGCCGCCTCCGTCCATGCTCACAGGTGGTGACAGGCAGGTTGCCAGGGGCCAGGAGAGGCCTCTTCATGCCCTTTGTGTCTGGTGGGTGGGAAGTGTAAGGGTTGGTAGATGTGGCGGGAAGATGCTGGCCAGCGGTGGAAACTCCGGGGCAGCTGTACATTTATGTGGAATTCCGAATGTTTCCATAGTCAGCCACAGTCCGAGTTTATCTTTTGTTTTTTAAATGGTGCTTGGGATGGAACACAGGGCCTCACGCATGCTAAGCAAGCACTGCTAGTAAGCTACGTCCTAGCTCTTTAAGAAACTTCTGTTGTACAGCCTAGGCCTGCCGTGTCTCTCCCTCACACCCATGTGTACTGAGACAGCAGTTGAGACTGGGCATGGTGGCGCACACCTGTAATTGCAGCTCTTGGGAGGCTGTAAACAGGCGGATCACTATGAGTCTGATCTAGTAGTGAGACCCTGAACACCCTGTAGACCCTTATTAAAATGAAGAAAAAAAAAAAAACCACCACAAAAACTTCTATTGTAAAGCAGGCTCTTACTAGGTTGCCCAGCCTGGGCTCAGACTTACTCTTCTCCTGCCTCAGCTTGTCACCCTGCTGGGAAAACAGGCTTCTGCCACCACACCTGGCTTGAATTTAACTTTTTAAGTAAGAAACCACCAAGGCCAGTACCTAAGGCTTGTAACACTCGGGCATTATGCGGAAGAGTGAGAGGCTGAGGCCTTCCTCATTGCCTCTTCCTCACCTCTCCATCCCCTGTGCTGATCCAGTTGCCTTCCTGACCCCTGGAGTTTTCTGGAGGCCCTGAGTCCTTGGGTCAAAGGTGTGGAAAGTGAGCTGCGTTCGCCCCCTCTTGTATAGCCATCTTAGTTGGAGACCCTCAGGACCATAGAGGGGTACAGGGACTTCACAAAGAGATGGTGCAAGACCCAGCAGGATGGCTCTCGGGCGCCAGAGTCCAGCTGGGACAGTGATGTCCAGCTTCTAATGTCCCCGCTGCTTCAGGACTGTTTGCAGTGACTTGTTCCAATTCCCTTTTGCCTGGACACTTCTTGCGTCCCGTGGCCTACCTGGAGCATCTTAGCAAATCCTCATGGTGGCCTGCAGAGTGGGGGGTGCTGTTCTCATTGCACTTCTCAGGTGCCTAGACTGAGGCAGGGGGCTGCCAACAGGCTCCAGGCCACCCCATCAGAGTCACACGGCTAGACAGAAGCAGGTGGGGTGCAGCTGCCAGGCCTTGTCCTGAGCCTCTCCACTGGCAGAAGTTGAGTCCTGGTGGCCCTAACTGAGAGTGACCACAGGATTGTGGGAAAGGACGGGCAGTGAGGCATAGATGCTCTTGGTGCCGAGAACGTGGTGGCTTGACTTTAGCCACCTGAGGTCACCACACAATGCAGTTGGTCACCATTCTCTGACTCCATATTTGTGAATTTGACAACTCTCCAGCTTTTGCTTATAACCCCCGAGACAGTCCTTGTGGCTCTGCCTGGCAGACATGTGCCAGAGAAGTGGACCCTTGGGCTCAGCGGACACAGGCATCCTCAGCCCAGTCACACAAGGCGACACTCGGCCTTCCTGAGGTTTCAGCTCTCACGCTGTGAGCAAGTGTTGCTTTCATGGTGCATTTCTGGTGCTTCTGTTGATTTTGCTGTTCAAGATGACTCCCGTGGACCGAGCTGAGGTGCTCCACTGAGTCAAAGGAGACTTGACTGCGCCTGAAGTTAGAGTCCTTGCTGTGGTGTGAGTCATGGAGCCACCCCCAAGAGCCCAGCCTGTGGCTCAGTGTTTGTATGAAGTAGGATGCCTTTAAGCAGAGGCATTGTGCATAGAAGCTTGTGTTCTGATTGGCCAGCTGGTGAGAGCGTAGTGCCCAGAGACTCATGGGAACCTGGCCCATCTTTCCCCTGGGAGCAGTTGTTCCATGTTGGCTGGTACCCTGTGTGTAGACTTTGTGGACGTCACAGCAAGCAGCAACTGGACATCATTGCTAAACTGTGGGGGTGGCTGAGAGGAGTGCTCAGAGCTGAACAAGTGTGCAATGCTGTTTTCACAAGCTCAGAGGTGGCCCTGCCGATCCACTCCACCAAAGGAGCAGCACAGAGGGCTGGAAGGGGACGGGGAGGAGAGAGGAGGGTATCGGGGTCACCACAGTCCTTGGGAGAGGTTTGTCTCCCTTCAGGAACCGGGTGGTACTTCAAGTTAGAAGGCTGTTTAAGCACTTTATGTGTTTATTAAAAAGTAATTAAAAATTTGGAAAGGGAAGCTGGCAAGGTGGTACATGCCTGTAATTTCAGTGGTCTGGGAAGGCTGAGGAAGGAAGATTGCAAGTCTGAGCTCACTCTGCACAACCTAGCAACTTAGTGAGAGGCTGTCTCAGAGAGAGAGAGAGAGAGAGAGAGAGAGAGAGAGAAGTGCTGGTGATCTGGGGATGCAGCACAGGTGAAAAAGAAGGCCTGGGGTTCTATCCCTAGTACAGCAAAAAAGGTGTTGGGGGGAGGGGGAGAGCAGGATCTTTTCCTACCGTCTCTAACTTGCTAATTCTTTAGTACCACATCCTTAAATTTCTAGAGCTTTCCTTCTGAATAGTGAAAAGGGGAGATGATACCTTTGTCTAGGGTATTTTGGGGAATGAAAAGATGGGGGCTTTGACCCCCTTTCTGTGTTACCAAAGCTCCTGGAGGAACCCTGTGCTTCTCTTTCAGGAAGAGTGCCGGGAGCTGCTTGGGGGAGGAGGTGGGGTGTTTTTACCCAGTAACTTGGGCCCAAATCCCCTAGAATGTTCTCCCAGTGACTAGGGTGCCTATGGCCACTCTAGTGATGGATGTGTCCTCATCTCTCCTGTGTTTTAATTAAAAAACAAACACCAGAGTGGATTTCCAAGTGCAGCCTTCCAGCTGCGCTGTATGTATTAAACAGAGGAGAGTGCTGTGCTCTGCTGTGCTTCCCCATGGTCAGGAGTCCAGGCAAGCAGTCGCCTTAGACCTTTGGGCTTCCTGAGAACACAGCGAGGAAACTACTGGCGTGTACATCAGGTACCTAGTGAGAACCAGATCGCTGCTCTACCTTGAGTCTCTGCTGCAGGGGCCTGAGGAGGGGTGCTGCGGTCTGCACAATGTGGAGCACCTCGAGGTGAGGCAGTTTTGTCCTGATCCCAGGTCCCAGACCAGACAGCCTGGCCTGGTGCTGCATACTGAGACTTCTGACTGTGACTTCAGGCAGAAAATCCCAGGCAGGGAAATCTAATGTTCCCGTTCAGTGTTACAGCCTCTCTAAGGTATCATCAAGCCCGAATTGGAGCTCAACACTTGCAGGCAGTGAAAGTACCGGGAAGTCAGGTGGGCTGAGATCTTGTTTTCTTTTTGCTCTCAAATCATGTGAGGATTTTATTTTTAATCTGTTGGCTCAAAAAACCTTTTTGTCTTTGAACTATACGTAGGCTTAAGTAGGTACAGTTGTCTCTCAAGTTAGTTAAACCTGTGGTTAAGCAAACAGTTAAAAATTGAATCATAAAGTGGAGGCATTATTATTACCTTTTTAATTAGAAAAGGAATCACTCAATCTTGATAAACAGAATTCCTTTGTACCATTTAAAAGCTACACTGAGGTTTGTTAGATAGCTCAGCAGTCTAGGCGCCTGCCTGGAAAGGGCAAGGACCTGGGTTCGATCCCTGGTATCACATACCAAGCTGGTCCTGAAACCTAGGTACAGGCCTAAAATTGGGCATGGTGGCACACACCTATAATCCCAGCACTGGGGAGGCTGAGACAGGAGGATCACCTATGAGTCCAAACTGCATAGTGATTTTTTCTTTCTTTCTTCTTTTTCTTTTTCTTTTTGCAGTACTGGGGATTGAACTTAGGACCCTGCACTTGCCAGGCAGGTGCTTATTCCACTGAGCTATCTCCCCAGCCCCCAAGCTGCATAGTGAGATCCTATACCAAATAAATGAATTTAAAGAAGATTAAAAACAGAAATTAAAAGCTACACTGGTGTTCATACTTTGAATCAGCCAGTGCCTGGTGTGCTGGTAAATGGGAGACCCCTGTGTACCTGTCAGCACCTCTGAGTCTCCACTGTCCAGCTCTCTACCATTAGCCTGAACCACAAGAATCACCACCTTGGCACTTGTCAAATATGGACAACTCTGTGTGGTTCAAAATAACATGAGATTTTTTTTTTAAAAAAACTTATAGCTTTTGAGCTGTTTTATCTGTGTAGGTAGATTTTGGCTTTGTGAATAAATAGTTAAGTCTTGGATGCCTGAGCTCAAGCCTCCTGTGTTCTCTGTATCTCATCCCTACATCCTGTCTACCAGTGGCCGGCCCCTGACATGCACCAGGACCAGCATGCAGGGAGCCCCTAGTGATGGTGGGGGGACTCATGCGTGACCTGCTGGGGTTGGATGTTGCAACCAGGTCTCCTTTAGTTTTGGGATTGTGTTGGTAAATTTTCCCCTAGTTAATGTTTTCACCCTGGCTTAAGTTCTACTTGGGCCAAGCCTAAAAATATCTTCTCTTCTCTAGGCACAGGCACCTTTTGAAGGGACAGAGAACAAAAGGTTACCTAGTCAGGCCAGTTCAGGGTTAACAATGCAGGACGGACCCCTCCGCCCTGAGCCGGATGCGTCCAGGTCAGCATGTTCGCATCCAGGTCAGCATGTTTGGGGTTGCTCCTGTTCTCGTAGGACTCACGTGCGGTGGAGCTCTCTGGAAGTTGGAGATATCTGCATGCGCCTGACTGGGACTTTCCAGCCAGTTTTCAAGCCTCTTCCAGCACCTTGTTTACAGTATTCAAGTGGCCATGGCTCACAGACGCTTGTCCTGTTTCCTGGTACGGAAACTCATTTTGCCAAGTTTCAGGCTTCTGTCAAACTGCTCCCCGCTGCTCTGCAAAGTAGCAGTGGTGGGGCACTCTCCTTTTTCTAGCCTGCCCGTCACTGTCAGGCTGAGTGTGGTCTCTGGCCTTTCACATGCCCTGTTGCGTGATTATGTGCAAGTAGGGACTGAAGAGGAAATAAGCAGAGGCCTGTGAGGAGGCTGCTGTGCTAAACGCTTTCCAGGTGGGGATGCGGAAGAGGAGCTGAGAATCTGCCGCCCCTCTGCCCAGATAGGACATGATATGTTCATCCTGCACCTTGGGGGCCGCTATCACCCTCCAGTGACAGCCTGGGCCATTCTGGTGTCTGTCCATGGACAGGGCTTAGCTTGGCAGCCACAGCTGACTTCAAAATAAAAGTTGCTGTTCAGTTCCTGGAGCGGGGAATCAAAGGACACCCATGGCTGCCAGGCAGTGCCTTCTGTAGCTGTACTTGTAGGGCCTCTAGCAGGAGGCGGGTCCTGGGGTGACTCTGTTGTGTGGGTTGCAGACTGTGGCCCCACAGAGTGACTGGTGGGGATGGTTGTTTGTGAGGAGCTCAGCAAGGCCCTGAATCAGGGATGGCAAACTGACCGCTTGGTAATGGCTCCCTAGGGATCTGTGTTGAGAAGGCTTCACAGGGCTTGCGCAGCAAGGCTTAATGGGCAGGAACGCCGCAGTCCACCAGGCGTGCATCTGCCTGAAGTGCGTGGTGGCTTAGGTTCTGTCTATGTATCCAGAAAAGAAGTTTCAGTTAGCATTTCCTTTACCTACTGAAAATATAAACCCTCTACATGAATTGAATGCAGCTTCTTTCTTACTAGAATAAAGATTAGAAAAACTTTGATTAACCCCTTAGGTGGGAAGAGGGATCGGAACGCTTATAAGTAGAAGGGCGTTTGCACACCGCAGCCCCAGTTTCAGACAGCATGACGGACGGCTCCTGGAGGTGACAGGAGAACACAGCTGGAGGAGCCCACCTCAGCACTCTGCTTTCTCTGTGTCAGGTTGGCAGCTTTCGGGTAGGCTCTACCATAGGTTGGAAGTGGGACTGTTATCTTAAGATGTGAAGGGTCTGCTTTCCTGAGAATAACATCTTTAAAACTGTCACTGTTGCCTACAAGGGACTTGAGCAGAGATGGGGCTGCCAGGGGTGTCAGTGAGGAGCCTTTCCTGTCTTTCTGTTTCTGTGGAGCAGGTGTGCCTTCTGCAGTCAAAGAGGAGGAAGGGAGACCCCATCTGCCTTCTCCTCGGGTCTAGGTCCAGTATGTGAGTTGGGCAGCCACCAAATGGCCATACTTCAAAGTACGGTTCAGTTCTCTACCACTGCTGCTTTGGAGTGTGTAGGCGCTTTTGGGTTATGGGCCCTGCGTTTACCTTCACTTTCCTCTGCATTGCGTTTTGTTTGCAAATTATATTTCTGGTTCTGCTGTACATAGGCTCTGGCTGGCCTAGAATGTAGGACAGTTATTTGGCCCCTGCCAGTGACCTGGGAGTTTGGAGGCCAAGGATAGAAGGGAAGGGACTGCCACTGTGGAGCGTGGCTGCATGTGCCAGCTCTGTGCTAGGGCTTGGAGACCCATGGTTGTGAGCTTCATAATTCTCTCAGCTTGTGACCCAGCAGAGTGTAGGCTGCATTCTTGGGAAACAGTGGGGTGCTCACAGCTTGGAGGCCCAGCTTGCCCTGCTGGTGCTAGGTGGACACAGCTTTAGCCAAGGGAAGCAAGTGCATTCGAGGTGAAGCCAACCTGGGCAAGGGCACTGCCCAGTGTCTGAGGGACCTGTCTTCTGGGTGGGGTAAGATCAGGAGCAGTGGGTGCTTCAGTGCTGGCCCAGGAGCCTGCCTGTGGGTGGGGCCTCCCCTGTACTCCAAAGGCTGTAAGAAGTTGGAGAGGATTTTAGGCAAGAGAAGGACTTGACCAGAATTTGAGATGGATCTTTCGGATAGCTGTGGCCACAGGGACCTGAGGGAACAAAACCAGAGGTGGACACAGCTGGGTGCTG
>PVKN010004630.1:0-33107 GCA_004027915.1 Capromys pilorides
CAAGTGTTTGCTTCTATGCCTGTCCTTTATTTATTTATTTATTTATTTTTGGTGGGACTGGGGTTTGAACTCATGACCTTGCACTTGCCAGGCAGGGACTTGTACCACAGAGCTATCTCTCTGGCCCCAGGCCTTCATTTTTTTTTTTAAATTTTATTAGTTTTTATTTTAAAGAGTAAAAATAGCAGAAACAAAGATAGGAAAACAGTAACAAGCTAGAATACATATAGTACAGGATTTTCAAAATAAGAAATTTTTTTTTTTATTTGTTTGCTTGTTGTGTTTGTTTGTTTCTTTATTTTATTTATTTTGTGGCTGGCCCAGCCTGCCCTGGTGGTGGACCTGGCGCAGCATGTGGTGCCGGGGATCGAACCGCAGTCCCTGCAGTTGCCTGAGCTTTCCTAAGCAGGCGCTTTAGACCACTGAACCATCTCGCCGGCCCAAAATAAGACAAATTTAACAATGGTTGTATTACATATTTTCATCATCAAATCTGTTTAGATTAATAGATATAGATATGTAAGATTGGTCAAACAATTAAACATTAACACTTGCAATAAACCTTAGTTTTTTTAATTCTTCCAAATACATTTTGTATTTAAGTTACTCTTTTAAATAGTAATAATAATAATAATAATAATAATAATAACAATTTATAGGGGGTGAGAATGCAGAAAATGCAAGGTCCTGAGATTGATTCCTGGTACCATCCAATATTTATTTATTCATTTATTTATTTATTTATTTATTCTCTTCTTTTGAGTCCTTGTATTAGGGAGACTATACGATATTGGCATATGTAGGTCTGGTTTATTTCACTAATGAGTATATGTTCAAGATACATCCATTCATATATGAAGTCTTCTAGTTTATCATTCTGTATAGCTGAGTAATATTCCATTTTGTGAAAATACCGCATCTTTTTCAGCCATTCTTCAGATGATGGGCATTTTGGTTGTTTCAAGATTTGGCCATCACAAATTGTGCTGCTATGAACATAGGTGCACAAATATCACTGTGGTATGATGTTCCCAGGCCTTCATTTTTGAGACAAGATCTCACTAAGTTCTGCTGGTAGGTTTTGAACCTGCAATCCTCCTGCCGCAGTATCTTTTGGTGGGATTACAGGCCTGTGCCACCATGTCTGGCTGCTGTGGTAGTCTTGCTTGATAAGGAGCCACCCTGTGATTACTGATCCAGCCCAGAGAGAAGGCCTAACCTGCTCCCTGAAAAAGAATATTCATTCTTTCCAAGTGCCCCTGTGACCCAAAACTTCTCTTCTAGATCTCCCTCTCAGAGGTTCCGCCACCTGTCAGCACTGTCACACAGGAACCAAGCTTCCAGCACACACACCTCTGGAGTGACCATAGGGCCACACCTAAGCTCAGCATGATTCAGAGATGCAGCTCTCACCCCATTCTGAAAAGACAAATCGAAGTGGTTACAATGCACATAAAGTGACAAGCTGTGATTTCATCATTATCAATATTTGGCAAATTATTGCTATAGGAGCCAGCCAGATAGCTCAGCATCTGCTTAGGTAGATGCAGGGATGGCCCGGGCACACTGAGAGGGTGATTGACACTGGGTGTGGTGGCGCGCACCTATAATCCCAGCACCTGGGAGGCTGAAAACAGGAGAATCACTGTGAGTCTGATCTGTGTAGTGAGACCCTGTAGACCTTGTACTAAATACATATATATATATATATATATATATATATATATATATATATGTATAGCTATATTATTATATCCCCAGCTGACAAGGACATGCATCTTTTTTTTGGTCTTTTTGAGACAGAGTCTCACTATGCAGTTTAGGCTGGCCTTGAGCTCACTTTTGTAGACCAGGCTGGTCTCGAACTCACATCAATCCTCCTGCCTCAGCCTCCCAAGTGCTGGAATTACAGGCATGCGCCACCATGCCCAGCTAGGACATGTGTCTTAATCCTGCGAGTCTGAGCAACTATGGAAGCAGCAGCTGAAAAGAGACCTAGATCACTCGGCTGCACTAACACTCGCTGGGCAACAGCAGTGACAGGAGAGACCGGCACCCACAGCGACTTCGTCTCCTCAGAGGACGCCTTCAGCTTCCTCTTTCTCCCTCATTGTTCAGTGTCACAAATTATTATGCTGAGGGTTGTTAACACAACTGTTCAATATTTACTTCCCTGCCGGTCTCACAGTGACAGGCGGGCAGACCTCCCGAGGGCCTGGAACTGGACCTTTGGCTGCCTGCCCACCCACGGCCACACAGACGCGTGTGACCCGGTCCTCGGGGTCATCCCCTTCTGCAGGGAGCAGCTCGGTCAGCTCCTGACTCACAGTCTCTTTCTACCACCTGGAGGAAACCATTTCATCAAACCACTATACGTCTGTCAACAAGCTCTTGGGGTGAATGGCTAGGAAACTGGATAAGAAGATGTCTCCTAATTCTTTTTACTGAGATGAGCTGCTAAGTGCAAGGCCAGTTAAGCAGGTTGCACTAGCATGCAAGAGTTTGGGGACCAGTCATTTCTGCAGCTCTAGCTTTAAAGCCAGGTGCAACACTTTGCGTGGGTTCCGTGTTTCCTGCGTTGGGGGCCGGGATCTGCAAGCCGATCAGAACAGGTTGGCCACGGTGGGCTGATTGGTGTCTGGGCTCTAAGTTTCAACTTCACCCATGCTGACCGAACAGGGGCTCCACTTCTTAATAAAGGGCGCAGCTAAGTTGCTCCCCACGGGCCTTTCCAGTAAGGCCCTTCTTAATTCAGGCACTGATCCAGGTGAAAGAAAAATTGAGCCCCAAAATGTTCCTTCCTGGTGAGGCAGAGGGTGGAGACTGTGTGATGAAAACTGCTTCTTAGAATAAAATAGGCCCAAGAAGGGTAGCAAAGGACAAAAACTGCGGGGGTCGCCTAGCTAGGACACAGCTTTCTAAGTCTCCATGGCCAGGCCTGCCTGGTTCTTCTCTGCAACAAAGCAGCAGCGTGGACAGAAAAGCAGCCCCACACATGCGTCAGGGATACAAAACCTCAGTTTACAATGCAGGCCTATGATCTGGCATTGGTTCCTAAAATTTAGAAATAAAAACCCTCTGACCAGAGAGAGGACTGGGCTTCATAGGCTCTTCTTTCTTCCCCTGGGCGGGTAAGCAAGAACAGAGCGCAGTTTGTTCTGGATGTTCTGGAAGGAAACGGCAACGACAAAAGCTTACTATCTGGGCACAATCCATGTGCAGCGGCACTGCTGGGCCCCCTTCCCCGGTGGCGCCCCTAGAGCGCCTGCCTCTGGCGCCTGAGATATTCCTCTTCCTAAGCAGCGTGATTCCTTGACAAGGAGACATGAAAGGGCAGAAAGGGGCAGACTGCGAGGGACCAAGCACTAATGAACTCGCACACACACACACACACACACACCCCACAGTCACAAGCAGCACATGCACTGCGGCCTCCCACAGGGCCTCAGCATGGCATTCAGAAAGCAGAGTGGGTGGAGGCAGGTAACATAATGCTACAGTACATGCTTTGATTATGGAGCTTTCAAATTTTACATTTACATAATAATGTAGCTTTCAGCAACTACAAAACACCTTCCACCTTGATCTCCAATTTAAGGCCCTGGGTTTAAAACAAATCATTCTGTCGCCTTCCTCACGCTCGAGATGCATGGAATTTCAGCCTTTCTATAAATATGCCTTTCATATTTGATTTCCCTAATGCTATGGGCAAACTGCTGGGACACTGGAAGAATTGATTCTGTGGCCTCACTGGAAACGGAACACCAAAATGAAAAAGCAGCTTAAGGCACCGAAAGTCACTCTGCTGTTTGCTCAGACTAGAAACTAATCACTTCAAATGTCAAAGTTCTTTGTGTTCAAATGCACAGGCAGAAGGTTTCGAGCTGCAGTTTCATGAGTTTTCTCTGCTAGGTATTTAGAACGCAGATATTAGAAAATTGGTAATCACAAGTGCAGACAGACAGCCTCGAGGTCAGCCAACTACTAGCTGTGACTACAGGCTCGTTTCTTTGTATAGCTGGAAGCCTGGAGCCAGAGAGGCCCTGCCGATACACTCTGCTTGGCCCAGTGGTTCTGGATGAGTGGCTTGTAATCCCTTCTGTCCTTGGGGATCAGGCAAGGTGAGCCCCAACCACTATGCCAGGGACGGTCTCCTTCCCTGGGGAGGGCAGTGTGTACAGAGAGCTGGTACACTGAGGCTCTACACCCATGAGACCACGGAAGAGATCTTTCAAGGGCCCCAGCGATGTGGCATGAAAAAGTCAAGAAGATAAACTATAACAAGTCACTATCAAAATGAAAAATCACAGCAAACAGTGATTTTGACACATGGACACAATACAATGTGAGTTCTGCTTCTGAAATACCTTCAGCATGCTGGGCCCACTGCCCCACCTCCACGACCCTGACCATCTCCTGTGTCACCTCTCCAAGGCCCCTTCTGCCCTCTTGTGACACCAGGGTTGGGATGACAGCTAGTGAGGAAGCGAGGGCAAACAACAACCCGTGGGCCAACCTCATTGGCAGAGTGATTTATACAGCTCTGTGGATACCCATGGGAGTACAGATAAGAGGACACAGTATAAACAAAGCAGACTGAGGGCGCCTAACATGCGACCTGCTCTGTTTATATTTTGTAAGCTATTTGGGAACTAGGGAGAGGAGAGGGGAGGAAAGGAGAGGAGAGGGGAGGAAAGGAGAGGAGAGGAGAGGAAAGGAGAGGAGAGGAGAGGAGAGGAGAAGAAAGTTTCCAAGGGCCTTCAGTGGCAGAGAGGATGAAGTTCAAACTAGCACTTAAGACCCCCCACTCATGCCCAGATTACTTTTCCAACATCATCTTTTCCGTAACTCTGACACATACCCTAAACACAACACACTGCATCCCAGATTCAGCCATCAGTCACCTTCCTAAGCCACGGCCCATCCTGACCCCCTGGCTGCCTCTTGAGGACTGTCCCCCACCCACCCCACCCATCACATGTGCCCCTTTCTCTCCAGAAGCAGGTTATGTCCTAGCAGAGGACCTGGCTCAGCACCTTGTAGCCAGCGATATTTGAAAGATGCTGAAATAAAGTACAGATGAGAGCCAGGAATATATAGCTCAATGGCACAAGCACCTGCCTGGCAAGTGCAATGTCCTGAGTTTGATTCCTGGTACCAAAAAACAAAGTATGGATGAAACGTAAAACTCTCCCAGTACTTGAGAGGTTGAGGCAGGAGGATGGGTGCGAGTTCGAGACCAGCCTGGGCTACAAAAGTGAGCTCAAGGCCAGCCTGAACTGCATAGTGAGACCCTGTCTCAAAAAGACAAATAAATAAATAAATAAATAAATAAATAAATAAATGAAGTGCAAAACTCGACAGAGGTGCGGCAGTTGCAAGAGGATTTACCGGAGTAGATATAAAGAAGGGATATGTTTAGACAGAAATGGTAGCTGAGGGGCCGGCGAGATGGTTCAATGGTCTAAAGCGCCTGCTTGGAGGGCTCAGGCGACTGTGGGGACTGCGGTTCGATCCCCGGCACCACATGCTGCGCCAGCGCCACCACCAGGGCAGGCTGAGCCAGCCACAAAATGAATAAATAAAGAAACAAACACAACAAGCAAACAAATAAATAAATAAATAAATAATTAAAAAAAAAAAAAAAGAAGAAATGGTAGCTGAGTCCAGCATCATTACATGTTAAAAACAAAGGAAGAACTGGACATAGCTCCCGGGCAGAGCTTTCCTCCTGTCTGCGCAAGTCCCTGGGCCCCACAACATACACTGCAGGTGGGCACCATGTCTAAGGCATTTTTTAAAAATCTTCTTATTTATTTAGTACAGGGTCTTATTTACTTATTTAGTACTACCCAGCTCAGATTCATAGGGATCCTCCTGTTTTCAGCCCCCACAGCACTGGGATTACAGGTATGTGCCACCATGCCCAGTTCTGGGGCCTGCATGGTGCACCCAGAGTTTCTGAGTCACATAGCATGCAGTAGCAGGGATCGAACCCAGGTCCTTGTACTTGCCAGGCAGGCATTTAGACTGCTGAGCTATCTCCCCGGCCTTGTCTAATATTTTTATTACCCCGTGTTGACTGCTTAATATCACAGGTGTATTGATCCTAAGGATTCTCCTTTCAATGGGAGAGATACCTTATTTTGCATCTACATTGTTAGGCAAAATTTTATAACCAAATAGCTGTGCAGATACAATTTCACAATTTAAAAAATGTTGTCTAAGCCACCAATGGGCTGAGGATTTGGCTCAGTGGCACAGCACCTGCTTGGTAAGTGTGGAGTTGTGAGTTCAATTCCTGGTACCAAAAACTATACCACAGATAAGCCAGCAGTGGTGGCCCACACCTATGAACACAGCACTTTGGGAGGCCAAGGTGGGAAGATCCCAAGTTCAAGTCCAGCCTAGGTAATTTGTGGAGATCCTGTGTTAAAGTAAAATTACACACTGGAAAATACGGCTTTCCACATACTGAAGATTAAAACACATCTTTCACCATGCAGTAAACTAAAATCTAAATGAATCAAAAATCTAAATATTAAAGTAGAAATAAATAAATAAATATTAAAATAGAAACACTAAATCTGCTGGAAGATAGAACTCTTGAAGACGTAGGTATAGGCAAAGACTTTATGAACAAAACCTAGTCACACGGGAAATATCACAAAGAATCAACAACCAGGATCTCGTTATTTTTTTAAAGCTTTTACACAGCAAAAGAAATCACCAACACAGTGAAGAGACAACCCTCAGTGTGGGGAAAAAATGTTGCCAGCTGTTGTACCTCAGACAGAGGACCAATACCTGGAATGCATAAGGAACTAAAAAAAAAAAAAAAAAAAATCAGACCCCTAAATGTGAAGACCCAATCCAAAAATGAACATTTGAAATTAATAGATGCTTCTCAGATAAAAGAAGCGGCCAATAAACATATGAAAAAAATGTTCAACATCACTGGTCATTTAAGATGCAAATTAAAACAACATTAAGGCTGCCTCCAGAAAGAATGGCTATTATCAAGACATCAATTAATAATAAATGCTGACAGCTGTTAGGAAAAAGGAACCCTTCTCCACTGTTGGTGGGAGTGTAGACTGGTACAGCCACCGTGGAAATTGGTGTGGAAGGTCCTCAAAAACCTAAAACTAGAGGTTCCGTTTGACCCAGTTAGTCCTTTCTCGGTGTCCTCCCAAGTAAATGAAAAGCACCACTCTACAGCGATCCATGTCCACGGCGTCCACAGCAGCACAGTCTGTAGACACCAAGTCACGGGAACAGCCCGAATGTCTATCAACTTACACATGGATAAGGACGTGGGGTTTTTAATGCAGCAAGGTACTACTCTGCCATAAAAAAGGATAAGTCTGAGGCATTTGCAGTAAATAGATGCACCGGGAGACTAAGCTACAAAGTGAACTAAGTCGGACAAATGTAAATGCCACATTGTTTCTCTGGTGTGAGAAATGGAAAGTGTAAATAAGGATCAAAATGTGTAATGGATACTGAGAAATGGGAAGAAGATGTTCAGAGGGCTGAGCAACTGCTTTGAAGCTAACAATATGTAACACAGTAACTATTGCTAAGCTCCTATCTTCTTGCTTTGAAATTCTGTATCATTTTTATTTTTTTCTCTTTAAAAAAGAGAAACAAAATGTTTACATGAGAAAAGGAACTAGAAAGGGGGAAAGAAAGAAAAAGATGAGAAAAAAATAAAAATAAAGCTTTTGTTAATAAAGGGGGAAAGAAAGAAAGAGTAGAGGAATGGGGGAAAAATCCAAGATACATCATGCACAGGTAAAATCCTCTATGATGAATGTGATCAATCAATCTATCTATCTATCTATCTATCTATCTATCTATCTATCTATGTATCTATCTATCTATCTATGATGAGCCAGGTGTGGTGGTGCAGGCCTGTAATCCCAGCACTCAGGAGGCTGAGGCAGGGGGGTCATTGCCAGTTTGAGACCAGCCTCAGCTACAAAGTGAACTCAAGGGTAGCCTGAACTGCATAGCAAGACCCTGTCTCCAAAAGACGACCAAATAGCCAGGTGTGGTGGTGCATGCCTGTAATCCCAGCACTTGGGAGGCTGAGGCAGGGGGATTGGTGTGAGTTCAACACCAGCCTGGGCTACAAAAGTGAGTTCAAGGCTAGCCTGAACTGCATAGCAAGACCCTGTTGAAAAAAAAAAAAAAAAAAAAAAAAAAAGAAAGAAAGAAAAGAAAAAACTGTCTAAAAGCTTTTGGGTTCTTCCTATAAACATGAGGTAACCTATGAAAATGCTTTGTTACTCTCTCGACCCAGAAAACTCCACAAAATCATGCAAATCAAGAGGCTCAAATCTTCACATTGACTTTACAAACATGCATAAAACTGTCCAGGCCATCGAGGGTGTGCATATCTGAAAGGCCACCAAGTATCTGATAGATGTCACATTAAAGAAGCAGTGTGTGCCATTCCAGCATTACAATGATGGAGTTGGTAGGTGTGCCCAGGCCAAACAGTGGGGTTGGATGCAGGGTCAGTGGCCCAAAAACAGCGCTGAATTTTTGCTGCACATGCTTAAAAATGCAAAGAGTAAAGCTGAACTTAAGGGTTTAGATGTAGATTCTCTGGCTATTGAACATATCCAAGTGAACAAAGCACCCAAGATGCACCGCCACACTCACAGAGCTCATGGCCGGATTAACCCGTCCATGAGGTCCCCCTGCCATATTGAGATGATCCTTACTGAAAAGGAACAAACCATTCCTAAACCAGAGGAGGAGGTTGCACAGAAGAAAGAGATATCCCAGAAGAAACTGAAGAAACAAAACTTATGGCGCGGGAATAAATTAAGCATAAAATACACGCTAATAAAATTAATATTGTTGGCTATTTTTTTAAACAAAGCTTTATGGCAGGCAAGATAGCTCACCAGACTAAGCACTTGCTTAGGCAAGTGCAGGGACTGGGGTTCAACCTCCAGTACCATATGTGGTGCTGGCCCCGCCCCTGGGCCATGCTGAGCCCGGTGATGGAGTCTGGATGTGTGGTGCGTGCTTGTAATGCCAGTTGCTGAGGAGGCTAAAGACAAGAGGATCATTATGAGTCTGAACTATGTAGTGAGTCCCTGTACCAAAAAATTAAATTAATTAAACTAAATTAAAAAGTTTTTAAGATAAAACTGCGAACATGGCTGGGGATGTAGCTTACTGTGCCCTGGGTCCTATCTCCAGCATAAAGGAGAAGGCGGACTAGGAGGGGAAGCAGGATTTGTAAGAATTAAAAAGTAGAAATATATACAACCAGGGATAAGAAAAATGTAATGCTATATAAATTTTTTGATGCAGAAGACTGAACCCAGAGGCTCAGCATACTAAACTCCACCGCATCGCTGAGCTACCTTCTCAGCCCCTAAGATCACACACAGTAATTCTGAAACATGTGGAGGACCGCCCGAGCAGCTCTCCCTGGAGGAAGACCAACTGCCTTCATTTTGGCTGAGCCTGTCCCTATTTCCCTGTACAGAGCTGGCCAGGACTTTTCCTTATCTCTTCCATTGGCTTTAAGCAATGCAGAAGAAATCCCCGACACAGGAAGCATGGGGCATAGCTCCCCGGCAGAGGGCCTCCTGACTGCACAAGTCCCTGGGTCGAATCCTCGGCCCCACAACAGGCACTACAGGTGGGCACTTGTCCCAGGTACTTTTATTACTCCATGTTGAGGAGTAATAGAATACAGGCCTGGTGATGGTAGCCTTTGAAGATGGCAGGTGTGTTTCCCTGCACCCCAACCCCATGCTCCCTTGTACAAGCCAGGATGAGGTAGGATGAAGAGCCAGTGCTCCAGAGACAGAGGCTCCGACTTCCTGGGGCTTGAAAGAATACACATGGGAGCTGAAGCACCGACCCCGAACATGAGGTACCATCTCAATTGTGTAATGCAGGTGACTCTGCATACCCTTCTCTCTGCATATGGCAGAGGTAAACACAGGCCTCCTACCTAGCCAGCTCACAGCACTCACCCACTTCCTGCCACTCTCAATCCCTCATCCTCAAGCCACTGTTCTTCTCAAATAAAATCCCAAAACCCAGGTTTGGTCCTGGGTCAAGGCCTTTGTTCCGGATAGCTACCGTTGTGACCAGGCTCAGGAACTCCCTGGGTGCTCCACCATTTTGAATGTATTATTGTGCATTTACGCTGTGGGTTGCACTGGAAGTGGTAGATTGGAATTAATTCATTACAATTCCAGTGACTTTTCCACAGAATTACAAATGCAAACTTCCTTGGCTGAGATGAGGACCTACGAGGGCTCTCTACAGAACAGCTTGTCCCTAGGGAGATGCCGATACTATAAAGGGAGGGGGACACATTTCATCTTACACTACCCTGGAAGCCAAATTTACCTCTGAGGACTGGGACTGGAGACAGAGGAGCCATCCGTATTTTACCATTCTCTTTCTTTCCAAGGGCAGCAGTAGCACAACAGGCTATGTATTTACTTGATGTTTAAAGTGCTGGACTGTTTACAAGTCAAGACACAGACCGGGCCAAATAGCTCAGCGGATTAAAGTGCCAGCAAGCAGGGGACAGGGATTCGATCCCCAGGCCTGCTGTGCCAGCCCCACTCCTGGGGCATGCTTAGGCAGCAACTGAGACTGGGCGTGGTGGCGTGGGCCTGTAGTCCCAGCTCTTGGGGGGCTGTAAATAGGCAAATCACTATGAGTCCGACCTAGTAGGGAGACCCTGAACATTCTGTAGACCCTTCCCTAAAACATAAAAAGAAAAAAGAAAACACAGACCCCATCTGGGTCCTGGTGGCTCTTTCCACAGAGACAGCTCCTGTCTATTTAGGAAGCTTCCTGCTCTCAAGTCCTCACTTAATTCCACCCTCACTATTTATTTATTTATTTATTTATTTATTTATTTATTGGAACCGGGGATTGAACTCAGGCCCTTGCACTTACCAGGGTGCTTACTCTACTAAGCTATCTCCGCAGACCTACTTAATTATTTTGGTACTCAAGATCAGACTCAGGACCTTGCACTTGCCAAGCAGGCACTTGTGCCCGTGAGCTATATCCCTGGCCCTCACAATTAGTCCGGCCACCCATGCTGTTTTGTCCAAAGTATTTATTTCTCATATTGCACAGATTTCACTCACCTCATTCCTTCTGCTCTCTACCAATAAATGAGCTCTTCTAGGTCTCTGCTAAAAGGCTCAGGGCCTGAAAAAATCTTGGCACATTCCAGATATGCAATAAATACTGGTAGAATGAATGAATTTTCAGGAACATACCTTGGGTTGGGGGTTAAGTGCTTGCCTCAGATGTGGGAAGCCCTGGATTTGATACCCAGCACCACAAATGACTCCAATTTTTTATTTTAAAGAATAAATATGTATACACAAGCACATGAGGGGGCGATAATATTTCAAAATGTTAATGGTAATTTCAAGTCATATTTTTTTCTGTATGCTTTCCTTATATTTTACTCCCAAAGCCTAGTGAAAACATTATTTCATCGTGAGAAAATTTATTTTAAAAATATGTTCTTTAAAAGGTAGTTTGTGAAACGTATACACTCACAGAGAGAACTATTTTTTTTGTGGGTTTCGTGTGTGTGTGTGTGTGTGTGTGTGCTGTGAATTGCGTTAAGCTGTTCTATAGGAGATGGAACTTAAAAACTGGATATTGGTGGTCTTTCAAAAAAAAAAAAAAAAAGATTGGTTTCTTCTGTGGTAAGTGAAATACTGTTCAAAGGAAAAAGCACGCCAGCCTCACCGCGCGCGCGCGGCATCCCTAGGGAACACGGCCACGTAGCAACGGCTCGAGCGCGCGCGGCGCTGCGTCTTTAATTCCCGGCTCCCATGGGGGCGGCAGGCTTTCTGCTCCCTGCTCGCGTCTCTCCTATCACCTGCGCCGCGGCCCCGCATAAGGGGATGGCGCCATGCGCGCAAAGGATAGAGAAAGGCAGCAGCAGCCTGGCCCTGCCCGGCTCCATCCTGGTTGCGCGGTGCGGGCGTGACCGGGATCGGGTATCCGGGTCCCCCAGGTGAGCTAGGCCGAGCGGACGTCCCCGCGGACCCCGGATCCCAGCGGCCCGGCTGGGCCAAGCCGGGCAGAGCCGGCGGCAGGAGCGAGCATGGCGCTGGCCGCAGCCGCAGCCGCTGCCGCCGCGGCCGCCGGAGTGAGCCAGGCGGCGGTGCTGGGCTTCCTGCAGGAGCGCGGCGGGAAGGTGCGCGACTCCGAGCTGCTCGGCCGCTTCAAGCCGCTACTGGACGCCGGCGACCCGCGCGGCCGCGCCGCCCGCAGGGACCGCTTCAAGCAGTTCGTCCGCGACGTGGCCGTGGAGCAGGAGCTCGACGGCGTCAAGTTCGTGGTGCTGCGGAAGAAGCCGCGGCGGCCGGGCGTGCCCCGGGCCCCGACCCCGCCGCTGTTGGCCGAGTCCATTTCCCCCGGGGAGCACTGGGCCCCGAGAGCCGCCCCCTCATTCTCGGCGACACCACAGGTGGCACCGGCGCAGGAGCTGGGCCCGCCTTCGCCTTCGGGGCCGCCGGACCCCGCGGGCGCCCTGGTGTGCTCGGCTGAGGCCTCCAGCCACCCTGGGGTTCCACCGGCCTGTGCGCCCGCCGGGCCATCAGAAGGGTCCCCGGAGGACCCGACCCCAGAGGCCGGCGCGCCGTCGGAGGTCGCCGCGCCACCGGCCCCGGAGCGTGCTCCCGGGCCGCCGCCCAAGCCCTGCATGCTGCCGGTGCGCTGCGTGCCGGGGCCCGCGGCGCTGCGCGTCCGCGCCGAAGAGCAGGGCCTGCGGCGGCAGCTGTCGGAGGAACCGGGCCCGAGAAGCTCCCCGATGTTCCGGAGGCGGCTCTCGGTAGAGGAGCCCGGCCTCGGGCTGGG
Organism: Capromys pilorides; assembly: GCA_004027915.1. Classification (NCBI taxonomy): domain Eukaryota; kingdom Metazoa; phylum Chordata; class Mammalia; order Rodentia; family Capromyidae; genus Capromys; species Capromys pilorides. Next base: position 12,886 of record PVKN010004630.1, read on the forward strand.
GCTGGGGCTGGGCCTCGGCCGCTCCCCGCACCTGCGGCGCCTGTCGCGAGCAGGCCCGCGCCTGCTGAGCCCCGACGCCGAGGACGCGCCCGCCGCGCCGCCACCGCCCGTCGTGCCCCTGGAGCCCGCAGAGCACGAGTGGCTGGTGCGCACAGCCAGCGGCCGCTGGTCCCACCAGCTTCACGGGCTGCTGCTGCGCGACCGCGGCCTGGCAGCCAAGCGCGACTTCATGTCTGGTTTCACGGCCCTGCACTGGGCCGCCAAGAGCGGCGACCAGGAGATGGCCTTGCAGCTAGTGGAGGTGGCGCGGCGCGGGGGCGCGCCGGTGGACGTGAACGCGCGCTCGCACGGCGGCTACACGCCGCTGCACCTCGCCGCGCTGCATGGCCACGAGGACGCCGCGGTGCTGCTGGTGGTGCGCCTGGGCGCCCAGGTGCACGTCCGCGACCACAGCGGGCGACGCGCCTATCAGTATCTGCGGCCCGGCTCCTCCTACGCGCTGCGCCGCCTCCTAGGCGACCCAGGCCTGCGAGGTGTCTCTGAGCCAGATGCCACCGGTGATGGGCCCGGTAGCCTTGCAGCCCGCCACCCAGTCCAGGTGGCCGCCACCATCCTCAGCTCCACCACCAGCGCGTTCCTGGGGGTCCTGGCTGACGACCTGCTGCTCCAGGACCTGGCCCGTGGCTTGAAGAAGTCAAGCTCCTTCAGCAAGCTCTTGGGGGCCTCACCCATGGCCCCACGGAAAAAGGCTAAGATCCGAGGTGGCCTGCCATCCTTCACAGAGAGCGCTTATCGACCCACTCCTGGGCCCTTGGCGGGCTCAATGCCCAGTGTGCCCCCTACAACCTGAAGGGCCTTGGGGTCATGGCCTCTGTGACCTAACAGGCCTGCCTGGGGTGGGCTCAGCCAGCACTGAGGCCCAGCACCTGCCACTCTGGTTTTCAGCTTTCTCCTCCGCAGCCTCCTTGACCTCGGGGTGGGCCTGCGCCTCCAGCTTTCTCTGGTGGGATTCTATATCTCAGAGAGAGGCTTTTATGGAGAAACCCAGCTTCAGGGCTGAAGATGGAGCTTGAAATTTAGGGTCAGAAGTCAAGGGGCAGCAGCCTGTCCGGTCCCCAAATGCTTAACTGGGTACCTCCCACTCCCAAGCCAGAACTGGGGCAAGGGTCTCTGAAATGTTCCTCTGTTGGGTTGTCCGCTTCAAGACGCACGGTGGTTTTGTAATCTGATGCTTTTATTCTGTTTTTAAATCGAAATGAGGTAAAGCCATTTCATAATAACCTTTTAAAATTCTATTTTTCCATTTTTAGGCAAAATGCTCATTTTCAACCTTTTGCTAAATATTTTAGAATCCTATTTAAAAGATAGATCAAGATCTAAAAAAATTAATCCCAACAACAAAACTTTTTAAAAGCTTATCTACCTCATTTTAGGCAGTCAGGATTCCGGAGAGCCTTGAACACAGAGTAGTGAGCCTGACCCTCCTGAATGTAACCACCTTCACTTGTACTGTGAATGCTACTAGGAAAGAAGTGCATCTTGGGAATGAAAGTGACTTAACAGAGTAGACATATTTTGGATACATACTTTTAAACTATAGTGAGATATATATGTACGGCACTAATAAGTGGCTATGTTGACATGGCATGAGTATATAATTTTTTTAAGTATGATTTATTTGTGAATTGCACCTTGACTTCATGTTTCTGAGCCTTTGGTTTTTATATTTGGCTGAGCCATTCAGTAGAGTGGGTGAATATTCTTTTTTTTTTTTTTTTATGGCCGGTTTAGCCTGCCCTGGGGGTGGGGCTGGTGTAGCATGTGGTGCCACGGATCAAACCGCAGTCCCTGAGGTTGCCTAAACTTTAGAATGCTGCCAGGTGTGGTGGCACACGCCTGTAATCCCAGCACTTGGGAAGCTGAGGTAGGAGGATTGATGTGAGTTCAAGATCATCCTAGGCTACAAAAGTGAGCTCAAGGCCTGAACTGCATAGCGAGGCTGTCTCAAAAAGACCAAAAAACAAACAAAAAACACTTTAGAACGCTGATCTATCTCACCGGCCCCAGTGGGTGAATATTAAAAAAAAAAGTCATAGCATTTACCAGAAAAATAAGTGATTAAATAGTAATCGATACAATTACAGAATTCTTTCACAAGAAAGTTTTAAACAAAAAGTGCATGACAATACATTTTTTAAAACATTTGAAAACAATTTATTCTTAATTAGCAAATGAAATGCTTTCAGTAAGTGACCTTAGATGGATGGCTTACTGTCTCTGGACCTTTGTTCCTGTCTATAAATTCAGCAGACTTGTAGATATTGCTCAGGTGTCCCAGGTTTGGCACAGTTCAATTATAATGGTGTGTCTTCTGTCTTAAAGATGTGCAACTGGGCAGGGGAGAGAGCTCAGTAGTCTAAGCGCCTGCCTGCCAAGCGCCAAGACCCAAGACTGGGTTAGATCCCTGGTACCCCATGCTGCGCCATGCCAATCCTGCTCTGGGCCCACCCCACCAGCCACCAAAACTGGGTGTGGTGGCACATGCCTGTAATCCCACACTGGCGAGGCTGAGACAAGAGGAGTGCTGCAAGTTCAAGGCCAGCCTGGGCTACAAAGTGAACTGAAGGCCAGTCTGAACTACATAGTAAGATCCTGTCTGTAAAAACAAAAAAAATATGTGAAAGCTATGTACTCAACCCACTTTTTAATATAATATTCTACTTTTGCAAATTATGTTTGCATGTGATTAGCTATATGAAATGGTTTTATGTTATAGGATAATGGGGCTTTTCCTATTCCCCCAAATATGTATCTGTGAGGCCTTTGAAATTATTAAAACATGGAATGTTTTTATTTAAACAGTGAAATAAACAGTCCCCCATTTTATTTGTGCAAGTGAGATGTATTTCCCTTAAACATTTTTTTTTTGTAATCTACTTAATCTCTTCCTTTCCCCCTCATTTTTCTGATTTATTCAAGCATTCTATTATTTAAAGAGTTTGGACTTCTCTACAATTAACACACAGAGTATCCAAGAGCTATAGGTAGGTGTAGGACCCCATCTGGCCCTTCTCTGGCCTTCTCACCTTCTTTGCCTGGAACTCCAGCTAGTTTGCATAAATTACTTCACAATGCAAATTAAATCTGCCTTTGCAGAAGAACTGTGGGAGGCAATAATAATAGCAATTTGAGTAGCTGAAGGTCTAGAAGACAGAATGAAATATTGGAGATTTTCTGTAAGGAAGAGACCTGATTGATACAGGTAAGACACAGGTATGACTTCCCCTGAGAGAGACTATGATAGTAACATTTATTGCACATTCGCATCAATGGAGTCTCGTTCAAACATACCAGAAAAATCTGCTTCTGAAGGATATGCAAGTCTCCAAGGGAAACAAAATTTAGCAAGAATTTAGGATCTAGAAGCCTAAGGCTCAGGTATTTAGCTATTAAGTCAGCTAAACCACTGCTCTTTCTTCACAGGCCAAAACTTTCTAGAAAGATACTAGGAAATCGAGAGTTTGGTATACACATGGAATTTTTTTTTGTGTGTGTGTGTGCAGGGTTTCACTACGCAGCTTAGATTCATAGTGACCCTCCTGTTTTCTGTCTCCCTACTGCTAATAGTACAGGCATGTGCCACCACGCCCAGACACCATCACTGGCTCAGGGTGCCTGGGGACGGGGCTGGCATGGCACTCCGTGCCAGGGATCAAACCCTGGCTCCTGTGCTTAACTAAGCAAGTGCTTAATCTGATGAGCTATCTTGATGGCCCTGGAAAGCTTTTAAGAACCATATGTTTAATTAAGAAAAATTACCCAGCAGTAAGCACACCAACAGAAGGTATTCTCAACAACTGACCAATAAATAAATAAAGACAATTCAATTCATCACAGGTTAACTTGGCAGGTAACTGTCACAGGGAGAATAACTTGCCTTTAATGAGAAGCTAATTGTTGGTGTAGATGTGTTAAGAGTAAGCCTAAGACAGCTTTTTCATTAAGTTTTACATTTTGTTTAATGGAAGGTAAAGCTATTACTAAGCAAGACTCGCCTAATGGAGATTCAAAGCATGGGAAATAGCAAGACTGAGCTTATTCAGTCAGTGCCAGGCAGAATCTTCAGCACTTTGCATCTATCAACCAGCTTTTACAAGGAATGTACTCTTAGTATGGTGATTTAAATGAGGAAACTCCTGGAGGCGTTGTAAGTAATCTGTCCCAGCCTCACAGCCAGGGAGGGTGTCACCAGCTGGCAGCAGAGTTGAGAAGACCTCCTGGTACTCTGCACTGTGCTCGGGAAACGTGGTCTGGGCTCAGGCCTTCGCAGATTTGGTGGCCACAGGTAACTCACCCAATTCTCCAAGCTCTCTCCTCCCTCCATGGGACAAGGATTAGCAGAATCCTTGCCAGTGCGGTGGGGAGGGAGGATCAAGCTCTCCCTGAACTGCAGGGCCCACTTAAGATAGGCTGGGTGCTGAGCTGGGTCCGCAGGAGCCCACAGCTGCATTCTATATCCACATAGGCCTATTTTGCGGCTGTTTCACACTATTCACATCCTTTTACCCATTATTGTTTGCATACATGAATAAGTGCCTGTACTAGGAAAAACGTACCCTATGTTTTGTATGTGATACTACATTAATTAAAACAGAAACAATGTTTTTCTTAGCCTACATTCCTCCAGCATCCTTACCCAATCTTTTAGACCTGAACTGCGATTTATTCAGGAGGACTGGAAGCGTCCCTTGGCAGTTATAATTGTCCACCTGGGGCCCATGTTCGTTTTTTCTTTCTCCCCTTCCTTCCTCCCCGCTTCACTCGGCCTCTTCCTGGAAGAAATTTACTCTGTGAAACGTGCTGCCATATCCTGTGTGGCTTTCCAGATGGCCTTCTGCCTTAAACTGGTCTCACTTGCGGGAACACCTCCGGACTTGAATTTAGGAAGAGAGGAGACCCAAGGTGTGCCTGCCAGCCAGAGGGGGTAAAACACAAACACACACACACACACACACACACACACACACACACATCTAGGCCTCTTCCAGTTAGGAAAAACAACCTCTAGTGGGCAAGATGAGCTGATTTAAACAGCAAAGACAAGCGAAGACCATCCGTGGTGACCCCAGCTGTGGCCAGATGGAGACTAACGCTGCGCAAGCTTCCCGAGGATTGCTCTACAGCAAGCGCTCCTCTAGCTTCCCCACGCCCCCACATTTCCCTGGCACCTCTCTCTCTGAGCCTCGGCTACCTCTGACCTAAATTTCCTACACCGCCGCGGCTTTGCCTCTGAATGGGCAGCGCGGCGAGCTGCTCCCCAGGGGCCTGGAGGTGGCGCGGGCGGTGCGCTCGGCTTGCAGCAGCAAGACCAGCCGGATGTCGCGCTCGCGTGGACGCTGCCTCCCACACCGCGTCCAATTCCCGGCTGCTGGAGACGATCTGCAGGGGCGGAAGGAAGAGAGCTCGAGACGCGGCCGTGGGCGGCTTGTTGCCTGGCAACAGCTCCAGGTGACGCCAGACCTCGCAGCCCCCAAAGCCAAAAAGGCTCCGCAGCCGCAGTTGGGCCTCAAGCAGGGGTTCGATGAGGACACCGAAGCAGGGGCGGCTGAGGAAGGGGGCAGAAGCCCCAGCACGGACCCGTACCGCCCTCTTTTCCACGTAGGGAGACGAGGCAAGCTCCTTCGCGATGCCCCCGCTTTCTCCCCCACACTTCTCAGCCACGTTTTCCACCAAGCGAAGGCCTCGTGGCAAAGGAAAGCGAGCCAGCCTTCCCCTTCTTGGCCGCCAGACCTAAGCAAATGGCACGGCTCCAGCCTGCAGGCCCAACATCCAGGGCTCGCAGGACCCGGCCGAAGCCCCTGGGGGCGAGCTCAGGGTGAGCCGGCTGCGGCCCGCAGCACGCAGACGCCAGGCGGCATCCGAGAAAGAACGGTGCCCCCTGCTGGCGGCCTCGCGCAGGTCCCTTCGCCCTGTTTCAGGTCGTGAGGCCCCTGGTGCCAATAAAGAACATCTGTAGTGAGCGCCAATAAAGAACATCTGTGGTGAGCTCATTCTTGCCCTCTGCAGGAATAATAGTGTGGCAGGGAGAGAACCAGGGCGCCAAAGAGCAGGCCGGACGCAAGAACCGGCGTGCGAAACGAGGCCCCACTTTTGGGTCTGACAGGGTCGGGCACAGAACCCTCATACTTACTTCCGGAAAACCAAAAAATTCAATTTCACCGGAAGAAGGCAGACGCCCCCTCTCTAACGCCAAGCTCGGCCTGTCTAACCAAACTGGGAGCGCTTCAGTTTGAAACACACAACTTCTATTGGCTTAATAGACGATGTTCAGCTGCCTCTGAGAACATAACGGACAGACGCAAAGGGGACTGGACCAGGCAAAGGCACAAATTAGTAGCTTGTATTGAGCTCCCTAGGCTGAGGCCTTTGGAACCGAGGCTCCGCCCACAGCGTCCAAAGGAGCGCAGCAAAGCATAATGTTAGAACCGCAATGGCCTCGCAGGAGGCCCATATGTTTTTTATAAAAAGGCACAGTGTGAGCATTGTTCTGTGCTCAATAGCACGACTGTTGTAACTAATGCTTTTGGTATGAATGGGGACCATTTAAAATTCACAACCCCATGCACTTTGTGACAATACACATCAGAAAACAAGCTCAGAAGCAGAAATTTCTCACTTGGGGGTCAGTTGGCCTTGAATACATACACACATGCCTTGTAATTTGCCCAACTTCCAAAAATACCTGGACCCTAGCAGAACGATGTTCTTTCTTGTCCTACTGCTTGCAGCTGCAACACCAAAGAGGCTTTTCACAATTTTATATTTGCACCTGATCCTCGAGCACGAGGCTGATGCACAGCTGGCATCTGTCCCGTGTTTCTCACCGCCTCAGCCCATGCTGGGATTGGCCTGTCAGGTGCTTTGGCCCCTGTGTGGACGGTTCCAGAGACCTTGCCTCTCTCTCCCAGCTTCTACCCTCAACTGAGCAGAGCTGGGTGAGCGGTTTCATTTTTCTTTCTCCCTCTTTTTTTTTTTTTGGTAGTATTGGGAATCAATGCTGGGGGGAGGGGGATTCCTGCTTACTACACCAGGGCTCTACTACTAAGCTACACCCCCAATACCACTCTTTAAATTTTCAAGGCAGGATCTCACCAAGGACTGGACCTTAATCGGAGATCTTCCTTGTTCCAGCCTTCCGAGTAGCTGGAATTATAGAAGGCAGTGTTCCTACTACCAAAGCTGAGGGTTTAGTGAAAACCAGCTGAGGATTTGGACGTAGTGGATGAGATGCAATGGCTCAGATCAGACCCTGATCAGATCACACTTCGTGGTACTGAAAGGATCACTGAGACTGTTAGGGCTTACTTGTAGCAGTGGAGTTGAAGGCTGTGCAGTTTGTAAAAAGATCCCTTCCCACTTTCCCGTATGTATGCAGGACATACCATACACACACACACACACACACACACACACACACACACCTCTTAGGAAATTTTTATTGACAAAAATAAAATGCTGCTTTGCACCTTAAGAAGAAGTGCTCCTGACTGGTATCCCCTCCAACCAATCTTTACAGAACCCCTCATCACAGACGGGGGCAAGCTTCAGGTTTTAGGTAATTCCCAAGTAACCCAGAGGACCTGAAGAAGGCCGTGTGGAACAGTGAAAAGAGTTCTCCCAGGAGGGCAGCTGGGCCAAGTCTTCCCTCTCTGGTAAACCAGCATGGCCTGATGTGCTGTGTGGGGCAGAGCAGTGCTCCCCATTCCACCGGCTGGAACTAGGTAGCAGGAGGAGGGAAGGGCTGTTTATCAGGAGGGCAAGTCCTTGGAGGCCAGGATGGCCTGGGAGAAAGGGCCCGATGGCCCAGGTTGCTCTTGATGGCGTCCAGTTGGTCCTGCAGGAGCCGGACACGCTCGTCCAGGCTGCGCTGCTGGGCCAGGAGCACAGCCTTGTCGGCCAGCAGCACGCAGTAGAAGCGCATCTCCTCGGCAGGCAGCGCCCGCGCCAGCACTTCGCGCAGGGCCCGCTCGCGCCGTGACACGTGTTCCTTCAGCTCCTTGGCGTCCTCCTGCTGTCGCTGCAGCAGCCCAAGTCGCTGCAGCAGAGAAACCTGGAGCCACCGGGAGGGGGCGCTGTGAGCGCGCGGCTCTGGATGGCGCCAGCAGAGCGTCCCCCCTCCCCCCCTTGAACCCGTTTTACCCGCTCCTCTGGGTCATCATCTGGGCCCAGCCGGGCCAAGGCGCGGTGCACTCGGGCCAGCCGACTGCCCAGCAGCAGCAGGAGGCCCATCACACGTTCTAAGTCATCCATGAACCGGCCGAACCGCTCCAGTTCACGGGGTGCACAGGACCGGCCCACTGCAGCCTCCAGCGCTGCCCTGCGCCGGGTCCACGCTTCAGCCACCCCTTGCAGCTGCTCCTGCTTGGCCTGAAGGTACTGCAGCATCTCTTGGAGGAGGCCGGCTAGCTCCACCTGTAGGGTTGAGGGCTAGGAACTTAAGGGAGCCCTGGCCCCTGTACCCAGTCTGCGGACACACTGCCAGCCCCTCTGCACTCACTTTCTTGGCCTGGATGCTGACATTTGGTGCTGAGAGCCCCTGGCCACATGGCTGGTGGGACGCAGGTTGGAGCAGGGCATTTTCTGGCTTCGTCTCCTCCCGAGAAGCTGGTAGCAGCTGGGTGAAGCTGAATTGAAGGGACCTGAGGATAAAGCCAGAGCTCCTTGGGCTGCCCTGCCCCAGTCTGCAGGGCACAGGATCCTGGTCCCTGCTGCCCTGGCTTACCCTGGCTCAGAAGAACCCGCAGCCTCCTCTCCAGCTGGCCTCATAGTGGCCCAGACCTCTGTCCCAGGGATCAGCCCATCTAGCAGGCCCAGGGGAGGCACTGGGCTGGGCTCAGAGGCAAGGGTGTCCCTAAGGGAGGGATCCAGTCTGGCCAGCTCCTGAACCAGCCCCTCCAGACGCTGGCTGGGCCATATTGGTCTAGAACCCAGCTGGCCAGTGCCCTCAGCCAGCGAAGTAAGGTGAGGAGGCCCTGTGGTGTCACTGCTTGAAGAACTCAGGGCATCCACTGGGGGAGGCCGGAGAGGGTCACCCTGTGCAGCTGCAGGGGTGTCTGGGGTCAGCAGTCCAGTACAGCCAGTGGTGGAGATATCTCCATTTGTAGTCCTGGGACTGCTATAGGTTGTAGGCCTGCAGACACCTGCAGAACCATTCACCCCCTGCCAGCAGGCTTCTGCCCCTGCAGTCCCAGGACATCTGTGGAGGGGACATTTTAGGGAAGCTGAAGCCTGGCCAGCTGTTTGGCCCAAGTCTGTTCCAGAATTCTGGTCAGAAGCATGAACACTGGAAGCAGAAGAGAGAGTGAATCAGAAAAGACTCTGGCTACAGACAAGCAGGGCCTTCCAGAGCAGCTTGCCCTGCCCACCCCACCCCTCAGGTTTCTAGGCCCCTTTCTAGGAGAGGGTCTCTGCCAGGTGGACTTTTTTGTTGTACATGTGGGAGGGGAGTGTATCACTCTGCTTGGGAATCAGAGGGAATTCACCTGGTCGATGTTCGCTCTGGGGAGCAGGAGTCTGGAGGTGATCTCACCCTGTCCAGTGGGGCTTCCTCCAGGAACACATCATCATCAGGAAGGGAGGGCAGCTGGGCAGGCTCCGAGGTGCAGGTCTCCTCCACCTTCTGTTCACAGTCCACTGCTAGGCTGTTCCAAGAAACTTCTGCAGGACACACCACTGACGCCTCCTTCTGAGGCAAGAACCTGGAGGCAGGGATCCCACACTGGCCACAGTGCCCTCAAATGAGACGCCCTCACTGCACCAGGGAAACAAGGCTCCAATTGTGGGCAGGTGGAGGCCCTATTGCCTTTCTTGACCAAAGCCGTGAAAGTTGCCTGCCCAGAACTTCATCCTGAGGGACCCACATCTCTCACCTGGAAAACGTGGTCTGAAACAATGGTGTAGGCGTTTCTGCTCCTTGGGGAACCGCCTGGAAAGCCAACAGCAGATGAAGCATGGTGGTCCTCCACACACCCCTCCTCCACCAATCTGCACTGCTTTTTTCCCTACCTGGATAGTGTCTATGGTCCTTCCGGGTCCTGTGCACGGACCCAGCACCTCGCCTGAAGCACTCTGGCACCGACCACCAGACCTCCGGGCACTGCCAAACTTCTCGCACCCACTGTTGAGCTCCACTGTGCTTTGGGCTTGGGTCTCCTGCAGCCCTCGGAACACAGCCCTCGCCTCCCGCCGCAGCTGTTGGGGCTCTGCCTTGGCTTCTCCCGCCTGTCCACCACCCTGACCCACGTGATCCAGCTTCCCTGGCTCGGAGAAACACCATTTCCTTTGTTGGCCAACGAGGTGCCCCCGGCCTGCGGTTCCAGGTGCAGGTGCCCGGCAGTCCCCGTCTGGGTGGCTGAGCGAGGCGGAGCGTGGGTGCGCCGTGGGTTGCCGAGCCGGGGCGGCAGGCCGCAGGCGGGCAGGCAGGCTCATGCGGAGCTCCCTGCGCTGGAAGGACGTCTCCCGGAGCACCCTGCGCTGTGCACCCTGCAGTCTCTGGCGGTAGGCAGCCCTAGAGGCTGGGGGGCTGGGAGGTTCGGCAGCCCGCGTCCCGGCCTGGGCCTCGGCGGCCAGCGCGTAGAGCAGCGGCGTGGCCTGTCTGCTGAGTGGCCCCGGGCCTTCCCGGGACGTTAGCCAGGGCCCACTGGGTGCCGCGACTGCCTGCCCTGGCCGCGGGGCTGTGCCGAAGGCGAGGTCCGGCTGGGCAGGGCCCGGGTCACCCCAGACCAATTGCACGCAGTCCTGGTCCACGTGCAACGGGACGGCGGGACCAGGCGATGGGGTGCGCCGCTCAGGGCCCCCAGAGGCAGTGGAGAAGGAGCTGTAGGCCGAGTCAGCGCCCGTGGACCGCCGCCGCAGGTCCAGGCTTTCAGGTGGGGCAGTCTGGGAGGTGCGCTCACTCGCATGACTCAGGGCCTCCATGGCTGTGAGGCTGGAGGCCGAAGGGCTCTTTAGGTCCTAGGGAAAACACAAGGCGGCTTGGTGGGTGAGGAGCACCGGTGAAGGGTTAGGACAGTGAGGACCAGCAACCCTGGGAGTCAGGCACTCAGCTGCCCCTCCTGGTCATGTCCTTTCTACCCCTCCCGTTTTGATGAGTAACGCTGGCATCAGAGATAACCAAAGAAGTAGGCCCGTCCCTGGGAGCACCTCGAGGATGAGGATCTCACCTTCTAGAAAAGAAGCTGGCAGCCAGCCGACTCTTGCCGGGGAGCTCTGAGCCCTGACTCTACCCTGGTGCCTAGGTAGGAGCTGAGAGCACACCCCCATTCAGACCCCGCCCACCCAAGCTACTTCCTAGCCACTCTGGTAGCTCCTCCATTGAGTCCTTCCTTGGTAAAGTGATCCAGAAAGTTCTCAGATCACACAAGAGCCAAGAAGGCCTGGGGACCAGCTGGGGGAGGGGCAATGGGGGGGACACTTCTCAGCCTCTCCCTCCGGGTTATGTTCTAAAGGCTTCACATAAATACTAGTAGCAGCGGTGCGCTCCTGCAGTCCCTGCACTCGGGAGGATTCTTGGAAGTTTGAGACCAGCCTGGGCTATAAGGCCAGCCTGAACTGCATAGCAAGACCCTGTCTCAAAAAGACAAAAAAAAAAAAAAAAAAAAAAAAAAAAAAAAAAAAAGGAAGGGCTGGGGAGATAGCTCAGTAGAATAAGCGCTTGCTTGGCAAATGTAAGGGCCTGAGTTCAATCCACGGTTCAAAAAAAAATGGGGCTGGGAAGAGGGCTTGGTGGTTTAAGTACCAGGTGCAAGGACCCAAGTTCTTGCATGGGTATTGCATGCCCTGCCAGCCCCAAAACTGGGTGTGGTGGCACACACCTGTGATCCTAACGATGGGGTGGCTGAGACAAGAGGATCACAACCAGTCTGAAGTGCTAGAAAGACCCTGTATAATAATAAATAAATAAAGTTTCAAAAAGAAAAAAAAAGTATTCATTGCAGTTCCCACAGTTACCTGCACTCTACAGATGAAAACCCTGGGAATGAGAGGGAAATGATGTGTCCCGGGTGCACACAGCTGGTAGGTAGCAGAGCCCCAGCTGGGCTCTGGGCATGCCACCAAGTTCCGCACAGCCGGAGTCCATTTCCTAGGGGCAACCCCTACAGAAAGCCGGTTCACTGAGCCCTTCCCCCACCATGGTACTCAGGCAAAGCCCAAACTCCTACTTCCCCACAAACTACTGGCAGAGTACTGAATAATGAGCTCCTTACTTGTGAAATTCTGCCTTGTGTCTGGGAATGACCTAGTGACCTTGGCTCCTGGGTGCCCTCCTAGAGGACTCAGCGGGGCTATCTCCTGACCTTTGGGATCCCAGGACTTCTGCCATCACATCATGCCATGCACTGCATGGCCACTGTCTGCTGGCCTATCATTCCCTCTTCCCATTCCCACCCTGAGCTTCCTGAGGACTGCCTCTGCCCTTATTTGTCACGCAGTGCCCAGCCTAGCACCTGGCATACAGTCAACTGATGTTAAATAAATATTTGTCAGATGGCAAGGGAAGGAACAGACTTGCAGTGGGTAGGTTTGGGGTGGCCTTGACAGAGAACAAAGAATGCTCCCGAGTGTCTGTCCCCCCTACTGGTCTTCTGGGGAAGGAAGCAGAATGGGAGGGGAACTTGCTGCCATGGACACTGACAAGGTTGCTCATGCATTATTAGGGACAAACGGGCCAGGCGGGCCTAGCAGCACTGGCTGCAAACCGATACCTCCTCAGCACAGAGGAGACAAGAGGATGAGCTAGGCAGGCAGGCTGGGGTCCAGGTCAGAGCAGCTCCAAGGTCTGGGCAGCTGGGGTTCCCAACAAACTATGGGGGGTTTGCCTTTCCTGCTTGGTGTGGACTGCAGAGTAGGTAGCCCCAAGCCATGACATGGATGAAAATGCTGGCTCATTTGAGCCCCTAGATGCTATTTAGAACTGAGAGTCACCCTGCATCTCTTGGAGGCCCAGCACGCTACTGATTGTCCATCAGGGCAAAAAGTGGTTACTTGTAGGAAAATGCAGTGCTTCTTAAAAGGAGAGGCAGTATCTGCAACATTCCCAGGACCTCAGCCCTGAACCAGACGTCTTGTCATCTACCCACCTGCCCACCGAGCCCAGCCCTGCAAGGTGGTCCTCATACTCAATCTTGGGGTTGTCTTCTGCAATATGTTTCCATTTTCTGGACTTCAGGGAAAAAAGCAACTAAGTGGCAGCTCCTAGGAGGACAGTCACCTCCTAAGAGAAGTCCACCTGGCTCCCAGATGCCAGCTGTCTGTCTCCCTAGTCCTAAGCCCAGATCATTGCCTGGCTCATGCCATCTTATGCCTGCCCACGTTGGCCTCTCAGCAGGCAGGTGTGTGGTCAAATACAGAGTCCTCCCACAGAAGCCCTGAACATCTGTGTTATTTGTAAGTTAATGGTTGGTTCTGTGTGAACCAACCATTCTGAGTTCACCCAACAAAAACATTTGAATGGACAATCAAAATGTGGGGGGGAGGGAGAGATAGCTCTGTGGCACAAGTGCTTGCCTGGCAAGTGCAAGGTCATGAGTTCTAACCCTGGTGCCACAAAAAAAAAAAAGTACACCTAACTATTTTCTTATCTGAAGTAACTTGTCCTGAGGATGCTTTTGCATTGGTGGCCTTAGTGGCTGGATGACCATGTGGGATGTCACATTGTTCCCTGTGTAGACCCAGCTGCTTTGGTGTGTGTGATCTGGGGCCTCAGCACAACAGCAAGGAGTTTCCACATTCGTCTGGCTACAGCCAGGCCTATGGCTGAGGGGAGCCCTGTCCTAGGAGTTCCCACCTCCCTATCAATGCCACCTGTGGGCCAGGCTACAGAGGCAGTGCCAGCTGCAGAGCCAAAGTCCAGAGGTGCTTGGACCTCCCAGAACAGGAGGAGGAGAATGGGAATTCCTGTTGGCAAACCCCTAGTCCAGGGATTGGGAGGAGGCGTTCCCTATTATTCTTGTCACCTGAACAAGGACAAAGTGAGTGTGGTTTCAGAGCTGGGTTCCCACAGGTGGAGCCACCGGTCTGGAAGAAGGAAACCCGGGTTAGAGACTAGACAAAGAATTCAGTCGGTCCGCAACAGCGTGAGGCCAGCACTTCTCTGCGTCTACAGCAAGTGTGGCAGTGGCTGGCATCTGGATCTAGAGCTCACAGAGGACAGCCCAAGCAAGCATGCAGACCCGGGATTTTAGTCAGAGGTGGAGACAGTTCTAGCAGGTAAAAGCACGCGGAGGCAAAAGAGCAAATCCAAGTAAAGTAACCCGAGTGGTTCGGAAGGGCAGCCTGAAATACCACATGGGCCAAGAGACGTTTCTCTCAAAAGTCACCTCCACCTGACCTCTCTTTGAGGCCCCCTCGTGATGGTCCTCCCCCAGTCCTGGGCGCTCCCTGTACCTAGCTGAGGCTCCGCACCCACCAAACCCAGCCCGGCACCCTCGTCCTCATACGAAGCCTCGAAAATGACCTCGGAAGGAAAGAAGCCAGGCGGCTCCAAGGAAGCCAGGGCTTCCTCCGAGGTCCACCTGGGCTGCTCCAGCACCAGCTCGTCCCAGCCGTTCTAAGCCCGCTCTCGGGGCCGGCAGGCACGCAGGATGCTGGCTGCACGTCGAGAGGGGGCCGGGCTGCAGCTCGCACCAGGGACTGCACAATCTGGGCGGCCCAGGCCCCAGCCCCAGTCCTGGCAACCGCAGGGGGCGACAGAGTCACACCGAGGCAGGCTCAGGGCGCTGGCCGGTCCCGCACTGTCGGGTGGGAGAAACTTGGGTCTTCCAGCTGCGCCAGGGCCGAGGGATGCGGCGCCCCGCAGCCACACCAGCGGGGCGCGCCCGTCTCCTGGCGGAGCCGGGGAGTCAGGTGGAGCGCGCAGGACCGGGGATCCCGCAGCGGACAGGACGCCGAGTCGCCCCGGGTGGACCCGCGCCTCGCTGCCCCCGCCCCCCAGGCCCCGCCGCCCCCGGCCCGCCACACACCTGAGCTCCGGTCCCAGCCGCGCGGTGACCTCAGCGCCCGGGCCTCTCGCGACCCCACCTCCGGGCCCCGCCGCCGCAGGGGAGGCGCCAAGTCGGGCCAAGGGGCGGGAGCGTGAGAGGCGCTGCCCAGAGCCACCGCCCCTTCCCAGCGCCAGCCCGCGGAGTGTTCCTGCCGCCTGGAGGACGGACAATGTGTTCCCGCCGGGCACAGGCCCCTGGCCATGGCCCAGCCGGTCCGAGAGGCCCCAAGGCCTCTGTCCCCTCCGAGGCAGAAGGCCCAGCCCTTACCTCCCCAGGCCACTGGGGCTTGCCCCTGCATCCCGTCGCTGGGGAGGTCCGACGGCGCCGGCCAGCTCGCTCTGCTTGCAGGACAACGCTCGTCCACTCCTGGACTCTCGTGGCCGTGGGCTTCTGGCTCCCATTGCAGTCCCTTCCATTTCTCCAATAGGCACCCTGGAGGGGCCGGGCCAGGTTCACCCCACTGCCCTCAGGGCTGGGCTCTGGCGCTCAAGGCCTTGCTGCAGCCTCCTCAGCTCCTATGCTAGAGGCTCTCAGGCTCGGCTGCCTCCACCCCGTGGCGTACTCCCTCTTCCAGGAAATGTCCATTTCCTGGGCTTGGGTGGGGGGGCTTGCAGAGCTCTGCGGGGGTGTGTGTGGGGGGTCCTGTTGCTGTCTCTCCTGGGGACTGGTGGCCTGAGGAACCGTGGTTCTGGGCCTGCAGGTTGCTGAGCCTGGGTCCTCTGACTCCCGCCCAGATTCAGGCCTGCGCCTCCCAACTCCCATCGTGGCTTGGGTGCAGCTCCACGTGGAGCTGGGACTCCACTCTGAGGCAGGCTGAGAAGCTCTTCCAGGGATCTCAGGACAGTATCCTAACAGCAGGAATGCCGTCCGGCAGCCGAAGAGCCATTTAAGAAACACTCAAGTTTTATACTTCTTGAAAACCACAACAGAGGCACATTGTCCATAGCAATTCTTAACCCACTCGACCCTCTTGTTCCCTTGCTTTACTTGACATTACACCTGACCTCTACCCCAGTCCCCAGAGAACTGAGATCTGCCCACCCATCCTCTCAAGACTCTTCTTGTCCAAGAGAGAAGGGCAGCCCAGCCCTCTCACAGGACACTCTCTAGGCCTTTCTGTAACCAGGACAGGTCCCTAACAAGAGCAAGAGCACTATCTGACAGACACAAGAGCAAACACTGCCCAAGACCCAAGTGTGAGTGCACATTTTCCATCCTGGTTCATCAGAGTATCTTCTGTTTCTCTGTTCCCTGCAGCTTTCGCCTTCTTCAGGTTGTTCTTCCTAGGTGAGATTTATCAACCCAATCCAGTTACTCTTTATGGAGCACTCCCTGGACAGCTCTCCTTGAAAGAGCAATTAATGCCTTCATTTCAGCTGAGCCTGACCCTATTTCCATGAAATGATATGTACAGAGCTAGCTGGGACTTTTCCTTATCCCTTTGACTGGCTTTAAGCAATGCAAATTAGTCCAGCTGAGGTGTGGATGAGTAGTCTTTGAAGCAAGGCAACATGTCAGTGTCACCCACCCCCTGCCATCCCCACCCCCACCCCGTGTGCCCCACGCGGGACAGAGAGCCCTGCTCCATGCAGTGGGCTGGGATTGAGCCTTGAGATAAGAGGCTGTGACTTCCCAGGGCATAAAAGACTATGGACCCCAAGACATTAGGTACTACCTCAAATTGTGTTGTGTAGATTGCTCCTTCTGCAGATTCTTCTCTCTGCATACTGCAGAGCTGATTATAGGCCTCCTACCCAGGCCAGCTCTGGCACTCACGTTCTTCCTCCACTTTCACAGTCATGCATCCTCAAGCCATTCCCTTCTTCGCAAACGAATAAAACCTGGGTTCAGTCCTGGGTCAAGGCCTTTGTTCCCCTTAGCAATTATTCTAGCTGGACTTTAGACTCCTGGCCTCACTAAAATCACAAATATGCCTTCATGTCTTTATTCCATGGGTTGCACTGAAAGTGGTAGGTTGGAATTAACCCATTTCCATGGGATCACAAGTATAAACTCCCTGTACTCCGATGAGGACCAGGAAGGGCTCAACTTAACTATTGGTTCCTCTACATCTAGTACGAAGTCCCACTTGTCTAACTCTTGAAAATTTCTAACAGAAATCCAAATCCCACAAATCTTCACTAATGCCTTCTTAAGATGCCCCCTGGTTCTGCCCCCACCCCATGTGTGTGTTTCTCCCTTGCTGGATCGAGCAATGAGCCCAATTTCTTCAACTACACATGTGTTCCTGGTGGCCTCTGGCTGGAGAACATTAACACTTCTTCTCTCTATATTGCATTAACCCCAAGAATCTTGGAAGGCAAAAAGGGAAGGAACTAATGAGGCTGAGGCAGGAGGATTGCCATGTGTTTAGGGCCAGGCTGAGCTAAATAGTGAACCCCATCTCAAGAAACAGATAGAAAGAAAGAAAGAAAGAAAAGAAAAGAAAGGCCACCTTATTTACTGGTTCAGTAGATCAGTACTTTCTGAGGCTTGGAGGAGTCTTTCAAAGAGCTCTGTAGGTGGTTAGAATTAGCCAGGGCAGAGCCCCAGAGCATGCTGGTCCTAGCCAAAACCTGTGTGACACAGCTGATGGGTAGGAAAGTGGTAGGCCTGTACTCCATGTGGTTTGGCACTTTTAATCTGCACTGACATCACTGTATCAAAGCAGCCACAAGCCCTGAAAGTCGCAAGTCCCTATGGATTCTTGCTTTGGTGCTACATTAGCTTTCCCATTGCTAAGAGCCACAGTTTAAAGGAGAGGGAAGGGCCAGCCAGATAGCTCAGTGAATTAAAGTGCCTACTTAGGCAGACACAGGGATCGGTTCAATCCCCCATGTGCCATGTTGGCCCTGCCCCCAGATTGCGCTGAGAGGGCCATTGAGATTAGGTGTGGTTGCACCCGCCTGTAAGTCCCAGTGCTTGGGAATCTGAAAACAGGAGAATCACAAGTCCAATCTGTGTAGGGAGACCCTGTAGACCCTACACTAAATATAAAAAAGAAAAAAGGAGGTGAAGTTGGATTTAGCTCGTGGTTCAGGTGATTTGGTTCATGGCTATGAGACAAAAACATGATGGTGGAAGGGCAGCATGGTGGCTGAAAGCTGCTCACTCCATGCAGCTAGCAGGCCAAGCAAAAAGTCAGGAGTCAGGGACAAGAGTCTCCCCTTCCAGGCCACGGCTCCAGGGACCCAGCTCCTCCAATCAGAGCCTGCCTCTGAATGTAGCAGACTGGGGGACACATTAGATCTAAACTGTAATAGTTACCTATATTCATTTTTCTAGGGGCTAGGGAGATAGCTCAGTAGGACAAACACTTGCCTGGCAAGCACAAGATCCTGAGTTCAATTCCCAGTTCTGCTAAATAAATAAACAAACAAATAAATAAATAAATAAATTCATTTTGCTGGGTTTGGTGGATGTCATGTGACAATGGTTGGAACCCTATAGGCCAGTTCTTTGGCACTGGGTACTGTCTGCAGAGCCAGTGATCTTTTAAAAAACCTATTATTTCTAAAAAACAGTTAGCATTAGGGCCCCATTTTACAAGTGAAAAGGCCAAGGCTTAGAGAGGTGGAATATCTTGTCAAGATTTAGTAATTCAGGGGCCGGCGAGATGGTTCAGTGGTCTAAAGCGCCTGCTTAGGAGGGCTCAGGCAACTGCGGGGACTGCAGTTTGATCCCCAGCACCACATGCTGCGCCAGCACCACCACCAGGGCAGGCTGAGCCAGCCACAAAATGAATAAATAAAGAAACAAACAAACACAACAAGCAAACAAATAAATAAATAAAATTAAAAAAAAAAAGATTTAGTAATTCATAAGGAGTAAAGGAAAAAGTTAAGCCCAGGATGCCTGGTTCCAAAAGCTGCCTTATCATGTAGAAATGACTAGTGGGAAGAATTGCCAAGTATGGGTGTCCAGGTAGCTTTCCCAGGAGCGTAGGACTTGGACTTCAGTTTGAGCAGGACTAGGAGCACTGGAAGTGAGCAGCAGCAGCAGCAGCAGCAGCAGCAGCAGCAGGACTTCTTCCCCTCTGGGCAACCCCACAGCCCAACATGTGTGTGGGCTACATTTCAAGTAGAGCTCCTACGGATTTATTGTAAAAGGACTCTAGAAATATCTCCCTCATTCAGTACCTTTTTTAGAGGTGCTCTGCACCCTTTTTTATTTGAAATTTGTATATCTTGTAGCTCTTTTAATATCAGTACATATGGCTGTCAGGTTTTATTCTATTTATTTATTTATTTATTTATTGTATTATGGCCTGCTCAGCCTGCCCTGGGGGTGGGGCTGGCGCAGCATGTGGCAGCATGTGGTGCTGGGGATCGAACCACGGTCCTTGCAGTTGCCTAAGCTTTCCTAAGCAGGTGCTTTAGATCGCTGAATCACCTTGCTGGCCTTTTATTTATTTATTTTTTATCCAAGCAATGAAAGAGTCTATTGCAGCGAATAACAGAAATAATGAGAAAAATAATAGCAATATTTTCTGGCTATGGAAGTTCAGATGAGATTTTGTGAACACATCCCATGAGTCAGGTTGTGCCATGAGCCTTCCACGTTGAGTCACCAATTGGCTTCTGTGAGCAGGACCATAAAGCCAGTACCTTGCCCTGTTTAGCCATGGTTTCAAGTAGAAAGTTAGTGCTCACTTTCTCAGTGTTTGACACCAGAACAGAGTCCTACGCGGGTGTGGCACCAGAAGGGTACATATACTCCTGGGTACGTGTGCTCCAGTGCATCCAGTTCCCTGGCCCTCAGACCCAGTCTGGCAGGATTATTGGTTCACAGAGGACTGGCAGCAACCTGGCAGTCCCAGTGCTGAAGAGGACTGAAGATGATGAGCAGCAGGGTTTGGAAGTCCCTGGGCATTCAAGGTTCTTCCAGAAACATTAGCATCAAAGGCAATGATAGCATCAACTGCAGAAAGGATCTGCTTTCCTTTCAATTGCTTGTTAGCTTGAATTTGTTGAAATCCTAACTCCCAATGCAGTGGGGCTGATAATCTCTTGTAACCTTATACTCATAAAAAAAAAAAAAAAAAAAAGCAAATAGTTGTAGAAGGACTTCAGTTCATTTTATTTTTATTTATTTTTGTAGCTGGCTCAGCCTGCCCTGGGGGTGGCGCTGGCACAGCATGTGGTGCTGGGGATCGAACTGCGGTCTCTGCGGTCGCCTAAG
>PVKN010004631.1:0-32958 GCA_004027915.1 Capromys pilorides
CTGGGTCCCCTTTGTGCCCCTTCCTGCCTCTCTCTCTTCTGCCCCCGCTCGGCGCCCCTTCTCCCCAGCTGCCTCCCCGACCACCGTGGCCCGCCGATCTCCCCGCCGGGTCCGAGCCACCATGCTGACCCCAATGGTGGCTGGGGGGGTGGTGTTCCCCGGACTCTTCCTCCTCTCCAAGAACACGCTCCAGCGGCTGCCCCAGCTCCGCTGGGAGGAGGCCGACGCGGTCATTGTCTCCGCCAGGTAACGCAGCCCTGCCCTGGCTTAGCCCCTCTCCCCTTCTCAGGCTGGGGAGGAAGGGACCCAGGACTTCCCTGGGCCCCGGGCACGGAAGCCCTAGGGAGGCCTCACCGGGGTCGGGCTCGCGGGGACCGTGCTTCTCTTCTGGGGGCCTCACTCACCTTCCCGGGAGACCTCAGCCAAACCCAGCCATCTGGTCTACTCTGTTCAGCCTGCTTTTCTGTCCTTCCTCCTACCCTCCAACACAGCCAGCGTGTAACTAAAACATCCCTATAAGAAAGATGTGGGGAACTGGCAGAGGCTGAGGGCGAGGGTTATTCGGTGCTAGTGGCTGGGGGACAGAATGTGGAGGGGCCAAGGGTGGACTGTGGTCAGCCTTGGAGTGAGGGCCAGTGTTGGCGCAGGAGATTGGTTGGAAAGTGGGAACATGGCCAGGGAATTCAGGGTCACTGTGGGTTGGGGCAGAGTGCAGGAGGCATGGAGACCAGGTCCCCTGGTGCAGAGGCAGCACCATGTCCCTGCCAGCCTGGCTCCGCTACCCTCCACCCCTCCCCAGGGAGAGACTCACCCTTAGCCACACATCCTCAGCACTGTCACCTCAGGCTGACCTCCCCGGTGTCCTCCCAAGAGGGGACAATTCGGGGTCACGGTGGAGGGAAGGATGAAGGCTGCTGGGAATGGGGTAACCTGAGGCCCAGGACGCAGACTTGGGGTGGTAGGGGAATCCCAGGGAAGCCTGGCCTTGACAGGAGTGGGCAGGGGTGGCCCTGAGAAGGGACCAACCCCAGAGCACAGTGCCAGGCCAGGGAAGAGGAGGGACCGTGGTGCGCACGTCCTAGCTTCCACCACTGCTGCCCTGTCTCCCCAGGCTGGTGTCCTCTGTCCAGGCCATCATGGCCTCCACCGCTGGCTACATCGTCTCAACCTCCTGCAAGCACATCATTGACGACCAGTAAGTGCCTTGAGCCACCCCTGCTCTAGCTCTGTCCTGGCAGCCTGCGCTGTGTGCACCCTGCACCCTGCAGGCCTTTAGGGAGCTCTCAGTGGTCCCTAGCTCCTCATTTGGTCCTAGGGAAGCTCTCTTAAATCCTGCAACTCAACACCCCAGGATAAATTTATCCCATCCTGTCCTCAAAGGTCAGAGCCAGGGGAGCAGAAATGGGGATCAAAGAGAAGCCTTCAAGCGGCTTCTGGTCAGCTTCCAGGCCTCTTGGGGTGTGATGGGCCCTGGTTGCCTTCTCATCCTCCTTTCACTCTTACATC
The DNA here is from genome assembly GCA_004027915.1 of Capromys pilorides. NCBI lineage: Eukaryota > Metazoa > Chordata > Mammalia > Rodentia > Capromyidae > Capromys > Capromys pilorides. The sequence continues at coordinate 1,507 of PVKN010004631.1, forward strand.
CCTCAGACCCTGTCTCCAGCCAGTACCCTGCTTGGGCACCCCTAGCTTTGTGGCCCAGGGGGAGGTGAGGAGAGCAATGACACAGCCTGGGCCACGAAGGGTCAGGCAGTGGGGGAGGGGAGGGACAATGTGGAGGCCAGAATTTGGCACTGGCAACTGCTGCAGAGCCTGGTGCTTGCCAAAAGGGACCAGGCCTGGGAGGTGGGGCAGGAGGCGCTCAGGAGGGGCCGGTTCTGTCCATGGTGCTGACGGCGGTCCCCTTCAGGCGCCTGTGGGGTGCCCCTTGCTCTTAGCCCTGGCTCTGCTCTCCTACTCTGGCTGGTGTCCCCTGGGCCCCAGGGGATTTGTCTGGATGATCCTGATTGAGAGGCACCCCTGCTCTTTTCTTGAGTGTGAGGAACTGGCCTGAGTGTGGCAGACGCCTAGAGTCGTTCTCGGCTTGTTCTGAGCTGAGTTGAACTCTCCACACCCCGCCTCTTGCCTTCTCCCCACCTCGCCCCTGGGTCCAGGCTGGACCTGGCCTCCCCAAATTTCCTGTCCATCTTTCCCAGAGGTCACCGTTCAGCTTTGCATTTTCTACCCCCTCCAGGTCTGTTCTTGTCACTCTGCCCCTCCCTTTAATCCTCAGGTAGGTGAGGAGGATCAGGGTTAATCCAAGGACAATAGCTGTCCCTGCTCCTGCATACCTAACTGCGCAGTGCCTGGACGTGGGACGGAACCCCCCACAGGGCAGCCCCAGGCCGGCCCCTCCTGATGGCACTGCGCGGTCCAGCTCCTGTCCGTCCCACCTCTGCCAGGCCAGCTCTTGTGTCAGCAGGGGCACCTCCCTCTATTCCTGCCCTTTGTTCCCAGCCAGCTGCCTCGCTCTCTCTCCCTGTCCCCCATCACATGGCCCAGAACCACTGCGCCTTGGGGCTTAGGCTCTCTTGCCCAGCCTGCCTGGGGCCTGCCTTGTGCTGCCTGCGTGCCCCACCGTGTCCTCACTGGCCTCCTCTTGGCCTCCTCTCAGTTGGCCTCCGCTCCCTCTTGGCCGTGTGCGTTCAGCTGACTTTGCCTTCTTTTCTCTGCCTTTCCGACCCCCCCCCCCCCAGACCTGCCTCAGGATACAGGATGCCAGGGGCACTGCCTTGGTGCTGACTCAAGGAGAAAGAGGCAGCGCTGCGTATTCCTGCAACTTTCATTTTTGTTTACTCTAGAGGCGCTTTCCCTGTGCTGGGCACCTTTTACTCAGCATTTTCTCCTTAGTGCTCAGCTTTATGTGAAAATTCAAGAGGTCGGGTCGCCACCAGGCCGAGGGAGCAGCCCCAGCAGCACCCGTCCCCCACCTGAAGGCTCCATTGCAGATGCATCTAGAGTCTTAGGGACAGCAGGGCCCAGCCTGAGGGCTGTGGCTGTGTCCTGGCCAGGTTACCTACCCGTTCATGGAGCTTCCTCATGGGTACCATGGAGGTGAAAGCCTGACCTTACCTAACCTCTTCTGGGGTGTGGGCAAGGAGGCAGTAAGTTTGTGCCACACACAGATTCAGATAGCAGCACGGTGCCTGCACACAGCATGTGAACATGTGGGGCACAGCTCCGTGGCATCTTCCGGTCATACTCTGCTCTGCGGTTGTCCTGACCTGAGCTGTCTCTGAGCTGTAGGTGTCCTTGCTTTCTTCTTCTCCTCCTCCTTCTCCTCCTCCTTCTTCATCATCATCTTCTTCCTCTTCCTCTTCCTCCTCCTCCTCCTTCTTCCTCTTCCTCTTCCTCCTCCTTCCCTTCTTCTTCTTCTTCTTCTTCTTCTTCTTCTTCTTCTTCTTCTTCTTCTTCTTCTTCTTCTTCTTCTTCTTCTTCTTCTTCTTCTTCTTCTTCTTCTTCTCTTCCCCTTCCCTTTCCCCTTTCCCTCCCCTCCTCTATTGTGGGGACGGGGAAAAGAGAAGGAAACACAGTGGGCATTGAACCCCAGCCCAAGCACTTGCTGAACATGTGACCGTGTGTCCTTGGTGGGGCGCTCACACTGCACCCTTACATTCTGTCATCTGTAACCTGAGACTCCACTTCCCCTCAGGCTGCTGTTGTTCCTCCCAAGGGCTGCCTCATGCAGTGTCCAGTGCTCTGGGCCTGGAGCAGCCCACCTGGGAACTGTCCCTTCGTGTCTCCCTGACCCTTTCCTCTCTGCCCGACAGACACTGGCTGTCCTCTGCCTACACACAATTCGCAGTGCCCTACTTCATCTATGACATCTATGCTATGTTCCTCTGCCACTGGCACAAGCACCAGGTCAAAGGACACGGAGGGGACGACGCGGGCCCCAGAGCAGTGGGCAGCACATGGGCGGTGGTGCGTGGCTACCTGCACAAGGAGTTCCTCATGGTGCTCCATCACGCTGTCATGGTGCTGGTGTGTTTCCCGCTGTCTGTGGTGAGTCCCCTGGAGCTGGTCCTCCATGGTGGCCAGGCCAGTGCCACAGGAGCTGGGGCCCTGGGCTGCAGCATGAGCACAGCACGCATGCGTCTGAGCCGGTCTGGCCCTGCTGCAACATTCCCAGCAGAGGTGTTTTGGAAAGGGAGCTATGAGGCCTCTCTGACCCTCAGCATCCTCCCCTTAGTGTAAGGTCATATCTGCAGTACTGTGGGTGGGACAGAGGGGCGGCACCCCCACCTTTGCCACTGTGCCCGTTTCCAGACTCTCAGGGCTAAACATCTCCAAAAGGGACCCTAGGGAAGTGGTGGTGGCGCTCCTCATCTTCCTCTTCTCCTTGCAGGTGTGGCGACAGGGCAAGGGAGATTTCTTTCTAGGCTGCATGTTGATGGCAGAGGTCAGCACCCCATTTGTCTGCCTTGGCAAGATCCTTATCCAGGTGAGTGGGTGCCCAGGGCATTGCCAGGGTGGCCACTGCAGGGGCTTCCATGTGTTCTTTAGGGCCAGGCATGGGAGGAGCCCTAGGCCAGGGTGGGGCTGGTGGCAGGCATAGCAGGTAGCCATGCTCTGTGGTGCCTTGGCCTCCAGTGAGGGGGCAGGGGAGACCTGCTCCTGCTCTGTCCCACCCTGCCCTGCTCTGTCCCACCCGGCCCTGCTCTGTCCACAGTACAAGCAGCAGCACACACTGCTGCACAAGGTGAACGGCGCCCTGATGCTGCTCAGCTTCCTGTGCTGCCGGGTTCTGCTCTTCCCCTACCTATACTGGGCCTACGGACGGCACGCTGGCCTGCCCCTGCTTGCCGTGCCCCTGGCCATCCCAGCCCACGTCAACCTGGGCGCCGCGCTGCTCCTCGCCCCCCAGCTCTACTGGTTCTTCCTCATCTGTCGAGGGGCCTGCCGCCTCTTCTGGCCCCGAGGCTCCCGGCCACCCTCTCCCTGTCAGACCCAGGACTGAGGGGGACAGGGACCCTCCCCACCCACACCCCCATGGGGACAGGGCTCTGGGGGCTGATGGGTGGGGGTTGGGAGCAGGAGGCCCTTGGCCGTGACAGCCCCAAGACTGATGGACGAACTTAGAAGGGGGAGGTGGAGCTGTCTCCAAGGCCAAGATGTGGCCAGGTGACCTGCTGGAAGGCGGGGAGAGGGGGGTCCCTTCTCCAGGCAGTGCCCAGGGCAGCCCCTTCCCACTGTGGCTCACTTTGTGCTGAATTAGCAAGGAAGGAGAAGGGGCACCCACTGAGGCTGGAGGGCCTGTGGGGAGAGAAGGGAACTCAGGGGACCCAGAATCAAAGGACATGGGGGTGGCCCTGCTGCTAAGCCCATCCCAGCCCCTCTGCTGCAAGTCCTCTCTGCTCCCTGCGATCTGGGAAGGAGAAGACACCCCAGTTCTCCCTGTGGGCCTCACAGGCCTGGCTGCCCCCACACCTCTTCTGTGGGGAATCTTATTTTATTTGCCCAAATTCAAACTAAGTTGTTGGGGTGGGGAGGTGGTGGCTGCTACACGCCCCCCAGCCTTCCCAGTGCTGAGATCCCCGGGGCAGCAGGGGCGCCCAGCCCTTCCCCTGCGGCTGCACATCTTGCCCTCGGGCCCTGGCATGTCCCTGGTGCTACAGACCTCTCAAGGCTTCCTCCACTCTGGGGTCAGGGACCCTGGGAGGTGCTTTACAGACTGCTAATAAAGACGATCCGCGTGAACGCCACCAAGGCTATCTTTATCCAGTTCTTTGAGGCCTCAGGGAGGAGGTGGGGGCTTTGTGTGTAGGGAGCAGGATGACCTCCTCCTGCTGGGCAGGGAACAGTCCACACCCACCGAGTCCAAGGTGTGAACCTTGATTTCTCAGTGGGAGAGAGGGGCAGATGTGGGCCTGCGGCCTCGCCTGTGGCTCTTGCCAGCTCGCTAGGCTCCCTTCCGGCAGCTCCTAAGGGGTGCAGAGGTCAGACAAGAAGTCACGCACCACTTCCTGAGGATGGGGGCCCTGGACTCCCAAGAGAGGGCTGGGGCTGGGCATGGGGCGGGCCTCACATGTGGGTGCAGAACTGGAGGACTACATAGAGGAAGGCCACCACCAGGAGGCCCAGCAGGATGTGATGGAAGAGGCCTGGACTGGAACCTGCCAGACAGGAGGAGTCAGGCAGCTCCCCAGCCCAGGGAGCACGGAGGCTTTTCCTCGGCCTGGCTCATACCTAAGCGGACGAACTCCACAGGTCTCTCTCCAATAAACCCAGCCACAGCCAGGCGGCTGGCTTGGTCTGAGTCTGGGTAATCAAAGAAGTTAGGTCTTTCTATGAGGCACGGAGACGCTGCTCCTGGGGCCGGCGCCTTGTTGCACACTGGCCTGGACACTAGGACCCAAGGCAAAGTCTGGGGCAGCAGCCAAGCTGACTCCCCCACCCACACCCCAATGGCAGAAGCTGACTCAAGACCCTGTAGATGTGTTCCACAGTCAGCCAAGGTCCCAAGAAAGGCCACACTGGCCGGAGTGGGGAGATGGGAGGAGGGTGCTGGGCTCGTGGACGGGCCGGTGTCCCCAACCCCAGTCTCCTTTCTTCCTACTGCTCCCGAGTCAGCTTCCCACCTGTTTCGAGGGCCTGCAGCCCAGCGAGCCACACACACACAGCCACTCCCTGACCCAGCCTCATGACCCCTCTGTCCCCACTATGGGGTGGCAGAGCTCTGTGATGTCACACCCCTGAGCCATTCTAATGGCACACTCTAAGGGGACAGGAGAAACCTCTGGGAGCCAGGCCCTTCTGTGCCCCCAGGGAAGCCACAGAGAGGCGGGGCCCACAGCGCCTTTTCTGTTTGCAAAGCCCAGGGCAGCTCAGTGGCACAGCACTTGCCTAGCATGGTCAGAGGCCTGGGTTAAACTCCCTGAACCACAACTAATTAAAATATACAACAGTGGCTCAAGGAGGTATAGATAGAAGGGGCTTGGGAGATCTTGCAGAAACCAAGGTCAATGAAAAGTTGCATTTGCGTGGCAGGCACGCTTTGGGGGTAGGGGTTACACCCCTCTACCTGTCCCTTGGATCAACCGCAGGTAACTTTCTGAGCACTTTTTAATATGGTAAGTAACTGCACGCAGCACCTCACGAGGTTGGTTCTCCTGGCCCTCATAGAGATGAACCGAGATATAGAGGAGAAAAGGATATGGACAACGTCCTAAGGGTGTGTGTGTGCGCGTGTGTGTGCGTGTGTGTGTATGTGCGCGCGCGCGTACTTCCATCAGGATCCCCTTTGCATCGTGTCGCCAAATTCAGGAGTACCGGGGTCTCCCCATCCATCCCCAAGCTGGTCCCGCGCTCAGCTCAGCTGGGAATGCTCCTGCGGATGCCGACGGAGCGAAGTAGCGGGCTTCCCCCACCAGGGGGCAGAAGCGCGCAGGCCTAGCGACCTCGCCTCCTCCGGCCCCGGGAAGCGCAGCCGGCGCCTCCGCCCGGCTCCCGCCACTCTGCACAGGTAGCGTCTATGCCACGAAAACGGATCCCGAGGGACTGGCAGTGTGCGGGGGCAGTAGTTCGAGGAATTCCCCCGGCCCGCTCTGCACAGAGCCTCGCAGGCTGCCCTCGTTGTGCTTCGACCCTCGGTGGTGGCCGCGGGGCCCCCTAGCCTCTGCGGGCTCCTACAGCCGTATCCACCCCAGTGGCCCCATTGCGGCTGGGAAGAGTCAGCTCCCCTCTGATTGGCAGATGGGCCTGCCCGTCACAGACACGGCCCAGCCCAACCCAGCCAAGGACACTTCAGGGTCTCCTTGGGCTTACTACGCGGTGCCTTGCTCCCAAGCCAGGCGAGGGCTGCTGGCTCCTCCCGCCTTGGGTCTCAGTGTCTTCTGCCCTGGGGACCCTGAAGCATTGCAATCCTGAAAGATGCTTGGCTGTGATCAGCTTCAATTTCGCAACTGGAAAAACACCCCAGAGGAAAAACTGAGGGAAAGTCACATGGATGGGGCAGAGGAGGCTCGTTCGGCTCTGGCTCTTGTGGGCTACTTTCTCCTAACGCAGCAGCCTACGCAGCCCGTCCAGGGGGAAACAGCCCACCCAAAGTTCCCACCTCGGACCCCGGGAGGCTCTGCTCAGGGTGCTGGGAGAAGGGGTCCAGAGCTCACAGGCCGGGGGTTGAACCTTTAGCTTCCTTGATTGCCTCAAGAATACAGCCCCCACCTCTATCGGATAAAGCCCTCTCCACCCAAGCAGTAGATTATTCATTCGTTCCACCATGGAATGAATGTATGGAGCTCCTGCTGCGTGCTGGGCTGCCCTGTGTTGATGGCTCTGATAGAAATCACCAAGACATGGCTTCTCAGGAAACCACAGGAGAGAGAACCCAGGTACACACTGTTCTAGTACCAACAGGCAATTCCTACAGGAAATTGCTGTCTCTGCCCCCCTGCCTTCAATGGTCTGTTTGATCTTGTTTTGTTGTGGTTATCTTTTTCTTTTTCTTTTTTTCTGACACAGGTCTCACTATGTAGTTCAAGCCAGCCTTGAACTTACTATGTAGCCCAAGCTGGCCTTGATTTTACAGCACTCCTCCTGCCTCAGCCTCCCAAGTGCGGGGGTTACAGGTGGGCAACACCCCATCAAGCTGACCTTTAATGTATTCTTCGGTCTCTTTCCATATGGTTTCATCCTCACCGCTCCACTGACAGCATTTAAGTCAACCCACGATCTCTTCACTTGCCAAAGCTAACGTGATATCATTTTCATTCTGTCTCTCGGCGGGGTACTCCTGCCCCTGGTCCCAGCCCAGGAGCCACGCTTGCCCATTTTCAGAGTCCCTCTCCAACCAGCTCAGCCCTGGGTCCCCTCTCTGCTATGTATATCCCCTTTCCCTAGGTGATCTCATCAGTCTCATGGCTTTAAATATCATCCATATACTGGTGACTCACAGATGTATATTTCCAGCCCAGACCTCTCGCTGGAGCTCCGACTCCTATATCCAACTTCCTGCTTGATAATCTCTCTGTGTATCCAAAACACATCTCCAGTGCATTAGACCACAACCGAGGCTCTTGATTCTACCCCCAAACCGACCTCCTCCGCCCATCTTTTCATCCACGCGCTCGCGGTCCCAGCAGCCCTCCAGGTGTTCTGACCCGTAGAAGTACCCGGATCATCTGAGACTCCTTCCTCTCGCGTACCCAAGCCCCTAATGAAGACCCGTGGTTTGATTCCAAGCAGGACTCGGCAGCTTGCTGACCTTCTGCCCCCTCGGGGCTTCCCTCCTGGCAAGCCCGGCCATGCTTCATCTGGCTCATTGCAACAACCTGTAGACACCTTCAGCTGTGTTTATTCTTGCCTCCAGGATCTGTCCTCCATCCGCCACCAGCACCAGATGAAACCATGGAGCACTGCTGAAGCGCGCCCATGCTCCTGGGGTGAATTCGGAATCTCTCCTTAACCTGTGAGACTACTGACGCTCAGGCCCACCCGCCTGTCCATCAGCTAGACTCTTGCTGCCCCTTTTTGGCGTACTCCAGCCACAGAGCCTTTTGCTCGCTCTTCAAACCTCCTAGGCTCTCGACCACCTCCCAGCCTGTGCAGATCCCTGCTTCCAGCAGTGTGGACCTGGCCACCTCCCCATCCTCTTGCAGGAGCGACTGGAGACCGTGCTGTCGCTGGGACGTGAGCCCCCAGGAAACACGTGCTGACAACAGGACGCATGCATGGGAGAGCGAAGCCTTTGCAGCTCAGAACAAGCGGGGACCCCAACTGCTCGCAGTTTTCCTGGAGACTGAGAGAAGACACAGCGGAGAAGACAGGACTGCGAGCTTTCTGACCAGGCAGCTGCCCCATGCCCGGGCAAAGGCACAGCAGAAGCCTGAGACAGCGTGTGTGTGTGTGTGTGTGTGTGTGTGTGTGCTCCTGTGTACTGGGAGTCAAACTCAGGACCTTTGCTGTGCCACTGAGCTACATTGCCGACAGGAGATAGCCTCTCTCAACTCCTTTCTTAACAATTTACTTTAAAAATGCAGGGGCTGGGGAGATAGCTCTGTGGCAAAAGTGCCTGCTTGGCAGTGCAAGTTTGTGAGTTTGAACCCCAGTCTCGCAAAAAAGAAAAAAAATTACTAAAAATGCATTAGCAGGGGCTGGGGAGATAGCTCCATGGCACAAGTACCTGCCTAGCAAGTGCAAGGTCATGAGTTCAAACCCCGGTCCCACAAAGAAAAAAACCTTGGGATCAAGCCCCAGCACCACCTGACCTCACAAAAATGCATTAGCAACCTCCTCAGAGGTCACCATAATTATCCATTTCTTATGCAGCCTTCTGGAAATAATCTATGCACAAATAAACACATATAAGCTTTATAAGCTTCTGCCCGCCTGGCTCAAGTGGCAAAATCTACACATTCTGCTCTGCACCTTTTTTTTTTTTTTTTTTTTAAGTTAAAATGAGATTGTGAAGATGATTATAATGGTCTACATGTACAGAAGGACCCTCCTTTCCTTTTGGGGGCTGCATACTATTTCACCACAGGAAGTCATGCTGTGGCTGACTTAAGGAATACCCTCACACCTTGATGTTCAGGCGCTCCTACCTTTTGGCACATGCTGCATAAATGATCTTGAATTTCACCAGACAATGAATGATGTGCTTGTCTGTAATCCGTGCTTGCCTAAATTCCAGCATTTGGGAGGGAGGGTGAGGTAGGAGGATAGAGAGCTAGCTCAAGGCTGGTCTGGGTTACATAGTGAGACCCTGTATCAAAAAATATGATTAAATAAAACAAAATTAGGCTGGGGAGATAGCTCAGTGGGAAAAGTGCTTGCCTGGCAAGTACAAGGTCCTGAGTTTGATCCTTGGTACCACCAAAACCAACAACAACAACAACAAAAACTATAAGCAAATTTTTGGAGCCCGGTGTGGTGGCGCACGCCTGTAATCCCAGTACTTGGGAGGCCGAGGCAGGAGGATTGGTTCAAGTTCAGACCAGCCTGGGCTACAAAAGCGAGCTCAAAGTCAGACTGAACTGCATAACGAGACTGTGTCTCAAAAAGACTAAATAAATAAATAAATAAATAAAACAAAATGTACACCATTTTTGTGCATGTGTGCTAGAGACGGGACCTATTGCCACGAGTGTTAAGCACCCTCTCTACTGCTAAGCTACACTCCTGGCCCATCAGTTACACATGGGGAGTGTTAAACCTATTCCGGCTGTTACATTTTTCTCTGTCCCAGGATTTAGTGAGGTCCAGCCAGTGCCAGCCCAGTTTGGGACCGTAGGGACCCAGATGAATCAGCCCCTCTCTCTGTGGGTGATTCCTGGGCTACAGAAAGTAAACAGGCACAGAAGGGGACACACTGCAGCAGAGGTGAGTCTGAGGTGCCTGGATTCAGGCGCTCTGGAGAGACCTGAGGAGTCCAGCGGGGGGCCTGGCAGGAGGGTCCAGCCATGGAAGTGTGACCTACAGGCTGGCAGGGGAGCAGGAAAGGGGACCAGCCTGAGGACTTCGTCTTTCTGTTTGGTCAGTTTGGAGGTGAATGAGATGGAGATCAAAGGCTGGGCAGGTGTGGGGCAGGGGAGGAGGGCAGGCCAGGAGTCAGCGCTCGCTTGTCTGCTGGGTTGGGGGACATTCAGGGCCGGCTGCGACGCCCCTCCCTACCCTTGGAGGGAACTGGAGATGGCAGGAGCTGGGGTGAGGAAGGACAGCTTCCCAAGGAAGCCGCCATCCCTGAGAAGCCGACACTGGCCTTAGGGGTGGTTGCCCAGAAGTCAAAGGGAGGAGGCAGGACGGAAGCCACAGCCGGAGCCTCGCCCTCTCAGAGTTTTGGCCCCCCAGTCAGGCTAGGGGACCCGCGACGCCAGGCCCGAGAAGGCAGGGGAACTTCCCCCTCCCCACCTGCCCCTAGGTCATTGCGGCTCTCCGAGTCCCGCCCCCACGGCCCGGGAAGAGACCAGCGCGCTCGCCTTTGTCGCACGCTCTGCGGGGGAGAGGAGTGAAGGGGAGGGTGAGCGTTACCATGGCAACTAGGCTGGTGGTCCGGGGCCCAGACCCCGGAGGGAAGAGAGGAAAGAGCGAGGGAGCATTGCAGGCTGTGGAGCGGCGGCCCGCAGGGGCGGGGGCAGGCAGGGTCGGTCTCCGGGGAGGAGTTGGGAAAACACCGGGTAATTCTCGCCGCGGGTTCCTGGTGGCGCAGGGAGCCCGCGCGCTGGCGCGTGCGTGCGTGCCAAGTTCTCAGGTGCGTGTGCCCTCTCTGCGACTGTGTGTCACGCGTGTGAGCTCGCACACGTGTGGATGCAGGAGTGCTGGGGCGAGACGGATGTGCCGCCCGCGTGCACACGAGTGTGTGCCAGCCCGCGCGCCCGTGCGAGTGTGAGCGCGGCCCTCGGGTCCGTGTGCGCCCTCGCGTGCGCTCCCGAGTGTGCCCGGCGGGCGCGTGGCGGGTGTGAGCGCCGAGCCCGCCCCGCGCCGCGGCATCCTCGCCTCCACTCGCTCCCCCGCCTCCCGCGCTTTCCCGGGCTCCTCGGCGCGGCTCGCCCGGCGGACGCGGCTGTCCTCGCTGGCCACCCTGGGAACCGCCGGCCGCCGCCGCCCAGTGTCGGGCACCTGTTGGAGGCTCCGAGACAGGTGCGGGGGGCTGGGCGCCGGGGCGTGGGCCGAGGGCAGCGCTAGCCTGCCCGCTCGCTGGCGGTGTTGTCTCTCCTCCGCTGCCTTCCAGGCTCCCCCGGGAGCCACGCTCAGGAGCAGATATCGGGGGCAGGGGTCCCCACTTTCTGCTGCCGGGTGGGGCACCGAGCACTAGGAAGGCAGCAGATCCGGGGCTGAGTGGTCAGCGGGAGGTGGTAGCCTAGTGGATGGACGCCACCCCGACCACAGCAGCCGCTGGCAGAGCCAGGACCTCTGCGGCTGGCCGTGGGGTGCGGGGGTGGGGGTGGCTGGAGCCAGGGGGAGGGCGACAAAGGGACCAGCCAGCTCCACGTCGCTGGGCAGAGCGCAGGGGGAGCTGCGACCTGTCTGTTGGGAGTGGCCTGGAGACCCCGCGCCCCTGGAGCCAGGCTCTAGTCTGGAGGGCTGTGACCTCCGGTCTGCCCACCCATCCGCCTGGACCGCCCCTCTCTCTGATGCCTAGGAGTGGAGACCAGGGAGGGCTCTCAGCCGGCCCGCCCGCCACCAGTCCAGGGAGCCGCTGCTCTGGCTCTCACATCCCCTCCCCCACCAGGGTGCTGCATGAGGGGCCGCAGGGGCGACCGCATGACCACCAACATCCAGGAGCACATGGCCATCAACGTGTGCCCCGGGCCCATCCGGCCCATCCGCCAGATCTCTGACTACTTCCCTCGCCTGGCACCAGGACCCGAAGGGGGCGGCCGGGGATGTGGGGAGGCCCCAGCCCACCTGGCACCCCTGGCTCTGGCCCCCCCTGCGGCTCTCCTTGGGCCCAGCACACCTGAGGATGGGGCTGAGGTGGACAGCTACGACTCGGATGACACCAGTGAGTTGGGGGGCCCTTGGCTTGTGACCCTGCTGGGTGTGCATGAAAGGAGGGGAGGAGGGACAAGGGACAGCCGCTGCAGCTGCGGCCCGGGTGGAGATTACAGCTTCAGCGAGGCTCACAGTCAATATTTCTGCTGAGACACTCCACCACCCACACAGCCCCAGTCGCGGCTGAGACGGCCCCGACCGCACACACATGCCTACTCAGCTTCGTGCGCACTCGCTGCGGGGCGACAGAGATGCGGCCACTGAGCTGTGTCACACACACCTGTCACCTCTCCCTTCTTCTACAGCTGCCCTGGGCATGTTGGAGTTTGACCTTCTCTATGATCAGGCCTCCTGCACCCTGTGCTGCAGCATCCTCAGGGCCAAGGTGGGCCAAGTGTGGGCACCCACCTCCCACACAGCCTGTGGGGTTGCATCCTCCCTTTCCTTCCCCAGGGCAGACCTAACCCCCTTCCTCCTGGCTGCCCCGTGTCCAGCACCCAGCTCTGCAGAGGGAGGGAGAGGGTCTGGAGCCCACAGTCCTCCTCCCTCTCTGCCCTCCAGGGCCTCAAGCCCATGGACTTCAACGGCCTTGCTGACCCCTATGTCAAACTGCACCTGCTGCCTGGCGCCTGCAAGGTAATGGCCTCCTCTTTCCCCACAGCTGCCTGGCCAAGTGCGTGGGTTCCTCCCAGTTTCTCCTAGCTTCTATCTACAGCCTGTTCATGAATGTCTGAGAGTCGTGGATCAGAATCCTTTTCCCCACACCTTAGGCCAATAAACTAAAAACCAAGACTCAGAGGAACACACTGAATCCTGTGTGGAATGAGGACCTGACGTACAGTGGGATCACGGATGATGACATCACTCACAAGGTGCTCAGGTGAGGGGTGCCCTCTTTGCTGCCCAAGACCCCAGCTGGCTGTGACTATAACTGTCTTTGGTTGGTTGATCTCTTTATGTCCTACTAGCCCCAACATCACTGATGACACTTAGGTACATTCAGTGGCCCCCACAAACCCAAAATACTTCCCTGGCATTGCTGCCCATCTCCGGATTCTCCAGGAGAGGACAGCTTTCTCATGGTCAAGTCCACAGCGCCTGGCCTTTGCCCTGTGTCTCTTCCTTCCTGCCAGCCCAAGTCTTACAGCTCCTACCTCCTCCAGGAAGCCTCGGGCTGTGGAAATTCCTTCTCAGAGGTCCTCACTACAGACAGCCCTGTGTATCTTAGGTCCATCTACCCTGTCCCTAAAACCCCTGAGAAGTTTTCAGGTCCGAGGAACCTGCTGTCAGTCCAGATGATGCAGACAGTGTACCTCAAGGTAGTGGGGCACAAAACCCTCGCTCAGGAGAAATTTTGTTCTCAGCCACAAGGAGGCACAGAAGGGTCACCCCAGGGAAGGGACATGGTCAGGGCTGCAGTGCAGTGATCACCATGGTGTGGGGGACAAGGTTGAAACTAGCGAGGCTGACCTTGTGTTCGAGTGAGGCCTAAAGGCAGTCACTGGACCTTTACTAGTGTTTTCCTGTTTATTTCATGTGCTCCTTGTGATGGCTTTAGGAGGGGAACACTGCAGGTGGGAACTGGAGGGAGGTTAAGTGACTTGCCCAAGACCACACAGCAGCTAGCAAGTGACAGGGCCAGGATTTCGACTCTTAACCCACCACAGCTACTCATCACAGCAGCCGAGGTGCAGGGCTGCAGTCTTAACTGCTGGACATGTCCGTGGGTCTGGTGGGCCCATACTGGCAAGGACCAAGGCTCCACGAGGCCCTTCTAGCTCTTACAGCCTGCACCTGGGGACCCAGATGGGCAGGCTCCAGGCGTGAAGGCTCAAGCTTCACCCATTTTACATGAGATGGAGAATGAGGGCAAAGCTCATGGCCCTCCCACCTGGAGGGGGCCAAGGTACCCCGGCCCCTGACTCTGCTGTTCCCAGCAGGATCTCTGTCTGTGATGAGGACAAGCTGAGCCACAATGAGTTTATTGGGGAGATCCGTGTGCCCCTCCGCCGCCTCAAGCCTTCACAGAAGAAACATTTTAACATCTGCCTCGAGCGCCAGGTCCCGGTCTGTGCAGGAGCTGCTAGGATACGGGGGTGGGGGTGGGAGGTACTAGGGGAGATTGGGTCGCTAGAACTTTCTCTGTCCCCCTAGCTGGCGTCACCCTCCTCCATGTCTGCAGCGCTGCGGGGCATCTCCTGCTACCTGAAGGAGGTGAGGCACTTCAAGGAACCATGGCTGGCCGGGAGGCAGTGCTGGCGCCAAGCTGACGAGTGTCTGTCCCCTGCAGCTAGAGCAGGCCGAGCAGGGGCCTGGACTCCTGGAAGAGCGTGGCCGCATCCTGCTGAGCCTCAGCTACAGCTCCCGGCGCAGGGGGCTGCTGGTGGGCATTGTTCGCTGCGCCCACCTGGCAGCCATGGATGTCAATGGCTACTCTGATCCTTACGTGAAGACGTAAGATCTCACTGTGAGACCCATGCTCTCCTCCCTATGTCAGCCCTACCCGCTGTGCTGGCCCTTTGAGGCCTTGCTGCCTCTTAACTGCCCGGCTCCTCCCACCCAGGTACCTGAGACCAGATGTGGACAAGAAATCCAAGCATAAAACATGTGTGAAGAAGAAGACTCTAAATCCAGAATTTAAAGAGGTAAAATATGGCAGACTAGGAATGGTGGGGTGGGGACAGGGGTATAGGCTAGTGTGGCTCCTCTCGCCCTCAGGAATTTTTCTATGAAATAGAACTCTCCACCCTGGCCACCAAAACTCTGGAAGTCACCGTTTGGGACTATGACATTGGCAAATCCAATGACTTCATAGGTGAGGCAAGGGGCCCAGTTGGATGGTGCTGAGGGCTGATGAGTAAGGAGCTGGGCCCTGACCACTGTCACCCCGACGCTTGCCAGGCGGTGTGTCTCTGGGGCTGGGGGCCCGAGGAGAGGGGCGAAAGCACTGGAGTGACTGTCTGCAGCAGCTGGATGTAGCCCTGGAGCGCTGGCACACCCTGACCAGTGAGCTGCCCCCCGCAGCTGGGGCGCTCCCCTCGGCCTGAGACCAGCTGCCACCTGCAAGGCTCCCAGGCAGGGCCCAGTACCCAACCTTCGCACGAGTGTGTTGCACGTTTACAAGGGGTGGGAGGCCCTGCCCCAAACTACCCGTCTTATTTTTGTGAGAGTCTCAGTGACTGTGGGTCTGTCTTCTTGTGAGGGACGTGGAGCTCTATATTCACATATGCAAATTCCTCTTGCCTGACTTGCTGTTATCTGCAAATATGCAAACTCCCCTCTGCACCCCCACGAGGAGTGCTGTCCCCAGGTCCCTCGTGGCCCTCTGTGCCTCTCCAAGCTGCCCGGCCCCTCACCCATAGGGAGGAGGTCGGATTAGGGGAGGCATGGAAGAGAATGTTTCCAAAGGACAGACAAAGAAGAGCTACTCCTTCAATACACAAGTTTCATTTAAAAAGTCCTAGCCCTGTACAGCTGCCCTTTTAAAGGGGTGGCCACCATGGGGTGCCTGTTGCCCTGGAGGCAGCAGATGCTCCTGGCCACTCATTTAAATAACCGTCCCCTGGCTGGGGCTGGGATGTGAGGGCAGGGCCCCTGCCACCTTCCTGGGGGACATCTGTGCATGTTTACGCCTTTTCTGGTCATGTCAGTGGCCAAAGCATGGCAACTGGGCATCAATAAACATCTCTGAGGAAGCTGGGCTCCTGTGCTGGCACAGGGAGGGGCGGGGGCAGGCCGGGCTGACAGCAGCGGCGTCACTCTGGGATGTCGATCACCAGGTCATCGTCCCCGTCCAGGGCGTCATCCCCGCTGCCTGCATCGCTGAACATCTGCCGAGGGACCGTGCTCAGGATCGTGTGGGGGGGCATCTTGGGAGGGGGCAGGGGGGTCAGAGCCGTCCCGACCCCAGCCCCAGGACCCCTGGCAGGGAAGGTCAGTGGCCCGCCCACAGGGCAGTCAGGGGGTCCCACCGCCATCTGCAGCAGGGGAAGAAACACAAGGAGGGCTTGTCAGAGACACCGAGCCCTCTAGGAGACTGGGCAATGCCCCTCAAGGCAGTTCTGGGGGTGGGGAAGGGCATGCGCTCAGCCGGCCAGCTAGAGGTGATCGAGGAGCAGCAATGGAGGTGTGATGGTTGGGTAGGTGGGGTGTGTGACAGAAGCAGGGGCAGACACACTCTGGTTGTCCAGTAGCAGCGGTTCCAGCCAGGGTCTGGCCAGTGAGCAGGGCCCACTCCACCTCCACCTCCACCTCCACCTCCACCTCCACCTCCACCTCCAGGCATGCAGGCCCCTTCTGCACCGTTGGCTGGCTTACCCTCCCTCCTGCACCACTCACGGGCTCAAGTGACTGTCACAGGCCACCTGGGCCACAAGCCTGTGTGGCTTCTTTGCCCGTTTTATTACCTCTTGGAAAGGCCCCTCTCCTTGAGATCGCCACAGCCACCAGCCCAGGATAGGCCTCTTCTCAGCTTACCTATGCCAGGGTATGGGCCTCCTAGCTGGGCTCCCTGCCTGCAGGCTAGCCCAGAGCCAGCTCCCCCTCCACACTACAGCCACAATCTCTAGAACACAGGCCCGAGTAGGTCACTCTTCTGCCTGAGGGCCCTGGGATCAGCAGCGCAGGTGCATGACAGCGGGCCAGCCTTCCACCTGGCATGTCCTCTGCGCAGTAAAAGCCCTGGTTTCTCCTCTGAAGCTGGGAACCGACTTCCACTCTAGCCCTCCCTGCCAGGTCCCTACAAATCGTCCTTGCAGATAGCTCTCCAGGCCTCAGTGGTTCCCTATGTGCTTTGTGGGCACAAACTACGCACCCACTATGTGGTCCAATCTTTAGGACCACTGTGGGAGGGAGGGCGGGCCTTCCGGCACACCAGGTGCCCAGTGGGCAGGACCTCATCAGGTCCTGGGCTGCAGGGGCAGGAACCACTCTGCTGGCCTTCCAGTGGCTCCTGACTGTTTTCATGCATCCGGCCCTGGCCTGCTCTCTGCTTCTGCAGGAGCCCCCTGACCCTCTGCCTGGGTGACGCGCTGGGTTAGCGTGGTCAGTGGCAGGAGACAATAACCTGCCAGGACAAGGGTCAGCCAGGAGCCCTTGCCCTAAAGAGCAGCCTCATGCCAGACACCTGTGTGAATCCACATGAGACACGCAGCACTGGAGAGGACAGCTGCGTGCAGACCACCTCAGAAGCCCCACCCTAGCCCCATGTCCTGCCCTGGACTTCTGTAGCGTGACCAAGGGCAACTAACGTGGTTCTGTGGCTTGCTAGGGCTCAGACGTTGGGCGAAGCATTCTCTGTCCTTTAAGTGCTCGTAGCTTCAGGTGACTGCCTAAAATAAGCGAGGCTTGCACGTAAGTGACATGCCCAAGATTCAAGAGTATATGGAGGCTGGGGGGCCAGGGAGATACCTCAGCAGAATAAGCACTTGCCTGGCAAGTGCAAGGTCCTGAGTTCAATCCCCGGTACCAAGAAAAAAAAAAAGAGTACATGGAGGTGCTGGGATTGAGACTCAGCTAAGGCTAACTAAAGCCCCAGCTGGTTCTAATTATTTTCAAGATGGGGTCTTGCTATGTTGCCTAGACTGGTCTTGCACTGGTCTGCTAGGCCCAGGTGATCCTTCTGCCTCAGCCTTCTGAGTGGCTGGGACCACAGATGTGCACAACTATTCGGCTCGGGCGCCTGCTGACTCATCTGAACCTGCCTCCAGCGTCCCACCTGCTCACACCTGCTGCCTCCATCTTTTTCTCACCTGGGGCCCTGAGGGATTCCTACCCCCTCGGGGACACCTCTAATCTGTGTCCACAGCTTCCCATCACTCCACTACACTGTTTCTTCTTTCCAACTCTGCTCTCCTCTGTCACTCCTGCTGCAGCCCAAACCTCTTTCCACCACATCCTGTCTCCCTTCCTATTTTGGCCTCAATCTAGAATATCCAGATCTCACCTGGGTTCAAGTGTCACCTGGGTGCTTCTCTGTGTCCTGCTCTATGCACAGCAACTAACACAAGCCTTCTGGGCCACTTCAGGGCATGGCACCAACCCGAAGCCTGACTGCCCTGACCTGTCTTCCCATTCCTGGTGCCACACGCCAGAAGAGCCCCTCGGCAGGGGGCAAGTGGTTTATGTGTGCATTGTGCATGGTGCTAGGACTGAGCCCAGGCCCTTGCATGTGGCCCACAAACCCTCTCCCCGGGCTGCACGTGCCCATTCCCAGAATCCACTCTCACCCATTAGAAACGCAGCATCTCACTTTGCTTCTGGCTTCAGGGCCCTGCGGGCTGACCAGCCTGGTTTCTCCTCAGCTTGACTGCAAACTGGATGGGTGCTGTGCTTTCTATGCAGCTCCTTCCCACTCCTGGGGCTCTGCACTCAGCCCTCTTTCCCCCTCTAGCCTGCTGAGGACGCCCAGGCACAACCAGCATGAATCCTCAGCTTTCATTTGTAGCTGTTGGGCCTCTCGCCCCATCTGAGGCCACATTTCTCCACTTCCTCAGAACCCACTCCTCTCAGTCCTCTGCCTCAGAAAACGACCACTCTGCTTCTCCCTGAGGGCTTCCTGGACATCCCTCTCTCTCCCCTAGCCATACCTGGCTCCTAGGAAACCCTTGGTCCCTTCCTTAAAGTGGGTCCCTGGTCCACTCTATGCCCTCTCCATAGCTGCCGAGTGTCTCCATAGTGTTTTTGGTCACAGCCTACCCATCATCTCATTTACTCCCAGCCCTTGCACCCGGGTTAACCCCCTACAGCAGCAGCAGTGTAGCCATCCTGTACACTGGACCAGATCTGCTACCTTTCCTCCAGTGGATCCCTCTGCAAGCACAAGTCCAAGGACCCTGAGGACAGTACCCTCAGCTCCCTGCGTGTCTAACCTCCTCGGCCATGTCTTCCACATCCCTGTCCTCCCATCAGATCCCGCACGAGTCAAGTGCATGTGCTCCCCAGGGTCTTTGCCCCAGGTGTCCCTGAGTGAAGCCCTTTCCCAGAGAGCTGTGTGGTTTGCTGTTTCCTCTAAATCTCTGATCGCGCAGCACCCAGGTCACTTAAATGCCCCCCCCCCCCCCCAGCTCCCCGTCCCCTTGTCTCACCTGTTTTTCTACACTGGGACCTGTTTACCTTGTCTATCATCCACTCAGCTTGCAAAAAGTGTCAGGGCAGAGGCTGTGCCTGTCGACAAGGTCAACACCCAGGACCACGCCTGGCAGGCAGCAGGTGCTCTGGAACACCTGTCAGTTGCATCTTGTCTGACTACTGCTTCATGTACCACTATCTAGGTGCTCTAGAGGGTAAAGAGATCCCCTCCGAGTGGTTTTTAGCTGGGGCAACCTTGACTAGATACCAGATGCCACGACTCTGCTCCTGCTGGAGCTGGCATCATGGTGCTCATGGCCAGTGGGAACACAGCCACACTAGGGCAGGTCCCAGGCACTGGCACCCAGGCTGGCAGTGACCAGATCTGCTGCCACAGTAAGACTGAGCCATCACTTCTCAGAGCTGCCCTTCAGTGGCAGGTCCTGGACTGGGGCCTCAACTACCCCAAATCAAGCTCTCTGAGTCCTTCCTTAGCTGGCCCCAGCCCATCCTGAGCCTCCCTGGCATGGCTGTCCCAGATGACTGTCCAGCCAGCCGCACAGCCCCTCCCTAGCGTCCCCAAATCAGGGTACCTTGAGTTTCCGGGGCAGGCGGGGCCGTTTCTCCCGCTTGGGCCTCAGGGGGCTGGGCTCGGGCAGCTGCAGGGCCAGGTAGTCAGAAGGGAATGGGGGGTAAGGGGGGGAAGCCAGCTGCTGGTGGGAGCAGGGATGAAGATGGGAAACGGAGTGGGGGAGGGTGGGGTGAAGGGAAGAAATGTAAACAGGAAGAAGGATGGGAGAACAAAAGAGATGGTGATGAGTGTGGCTCCCAGGGCTCCTGAGAACAGAGGGGAGGGGGGGCAGCAGCACTGCTCTCTGCGGCTTGTCTGTCCCCTAGTCCTACACCAGAGAGAAGTGGGCAGCCCTGGCTCACACCCTCCAAGGGACACTTTCTGGCCACCGAAGAACAGACGCCCTTGGGTCAGGCTGGCCTCACCCAGAGACCTGGCCCCTTTGCTCTCGTGATGCCCACCTCATTCTCCGGCATTTTAGTCCACTGCTTGACCCCAACTCACCGAGCTCAGGTATGGAGAGGGCGTCCCAGAAGCCTGGAGGGGAAAGCCTGAAGGAGGAGGCAGGGAGAGGCCCGAAGGGGAAGGGGTGCCTCCCAGTGGAGGGCTTCTCTTCCTGCAGAAAGGACAAGGGAGAGCTCAGAGGCAGCTGCAGGCCTAGCACCCCAGACCCAGGAAGGCTGGCTGTCTTACCTCTTAGGGGCAGGTGTGTCCGACAACTTGGGTGTCCCCTCTGTCTCACTGTTATCTGAAGACGCGGTAGCATCTGAGTCTGTGAAGGGGAGGGTACGTCAGTGGGCCGGGAGGCCGCCTACCTCCGGGTAGCCTCAGCACTCAGGGCTCTAGGAAGTGTACTCCTCAGCTGCCACAACACACAATTACTCCGGTGAGCCCCATAGCTTCCCGCCTGCTTCCTGCTCTGGTGCCTCCCTAACGGGAGCACATACTGTGTGCCAGTCCCCTTCACACTTGCCACCTCTGCTGGTCGTCACAACCCTCCAAGGAAAAACGAAAAGGGCATCATCACTTTCCAACTGTGGCTAGGGACTCTGAGCATCAGTGGGCCTGGGGCTTGAACCTGGGCCTATCTATCCTTGACTGTTTTATGCTGCTCTCATCTTGTTTGCCTCGAAGTTGTCTTCACCTCTGGCCTCTTCCCTACACAGGGTCCTATTGATCTATTCCTCGAACCTCACCTTTCGTTATATACAATAAGCAAGTAATCATTATTTTCTTGAGACAGTCTCGCTATTTGTTTAGCCCAGACTGGCAATGAACTCACCATTGATCCTCCTGCCTCAGCCTCCTGAGTACTGGGATTACAGGCGTGTACCACCACGCCCAGTATATAATAAAATAAAATCAATGTCTCTTACTTTCATCCATCGGTGCCACCCTAACTGCCACAATAGCCCACCATCCTGAACAAATCACCCACTCAGCAGACTCCAGTCTGCCATCTGCTGTGCTAAGGATTCAATGCAGGGCCTTGCACACGATAAGGATGTGTCCACCACTGAGCTGTACACCAACTTCTTCCCTCAAAAATAAACTTTCTGGTCTAATGCCTCTTCCCAGAAAGCCTCTAATTCATTTATTTTTTTCTCTCTAATTCATTTAATAACTGCTATGTAGGACATGTGTTTCCCAATTTCTTTGCTCAGAAAGATCCTTCAAAAGGCAGATTAAGGAACTAGGTGTGGTGGTGCAAGCCTGTAATCCCAGCACTTGGGAGGTTGAGCCACATGGATCTCTTGAGTTTGAGACCAGCCTGGGGCTACAAAAGTGAGCACAAGGCCAGTCTAAACTGCCCAGTGAGACGCTGTCTAAAAAATAAAAAAGCAGATTGAATACCACCTCCTCTGAGAAGCCTTCTAGAATTCCTCCAGCCCTGTTAAACGCTGTTTCTGCTTTTACTCCCTTTTTAAGGCTCTCCTCACACAGTGCTGAGAACCATAAAGCATGGGTGCCTCCACGGTCTGAGTGGAGGTTTAAATCTCTGGCTCAGGCTGGGGAGATGGCTCAGCAGTCTAAGTGCCTGCCTGGCAAGCTCAAGGACCCCACTCCAATCCTTGGTACTGTGTGCCATGCCAGTCACCGAAACCAGGCATGGAGGCGCACGCCTGTAATTCCTGTGCTGGGGAGGATGAGAAAGTAGGATCACTAGGAATGTGAGCTGTATAGTGAGACCCTATACCAAATAAATGAATATTAAAAAAAAATCTGGGTCATGCTCGTCAGATTCAAGTCTGACCATGATGTGCTGCGTTCCCTGTCTCCTGTCCTCAAATTCCTCTAACAGGAAGTTACCCAGGAAACTTAAGGAAGTAGCAGAAAAAAGTGGCTAGAAAAAAGCCACTTTCTGCCATGACCCATGTGGCCCTTGCCTGCTTCTCCACCCTTACATAATAGCCTCTGCCAGTCGTCAAGCCCAACTCCTGTAATAAGCGAGTAATGGGCTGTGTGGGCCAACAAAACATTCACAGGAACAGAGAGCCGCCAGCTGCTGACTGCTGACTCCTCCCCTAGACCAACAGTCAAAGGACAGCTACTGTGATGATCTTATAAGGGCCCCACCTGGGAGGAGGCCCACAGATGTCCACCACAGGGATAACTCAAACCTTGGATTTCAATCCATTAGTGATCATGAAATCAATTTTATCAGTTTGCAACTGGCACTAAAAAGACAGCTAAAGCTGGGTGAGGCCAGGCACACCTGTTACTCCCAGTGCTCGAGGGGTCTGTGCCAAGATGACTGCAAGTTGGAACCCAACCTAGGCGATTCAGTAAGACTTTGTTTCCAAATTTAAAAAAACAAAACAAAACTAAACTAAAAAAGGGCTAGGGATGCAAACCGCCCCCCCCCCCCCATCAGTGTGAAGACCGTGGATTCAAACTTGAGTAAAAGAAGGTGGGCGTGGTGATGTACACCTGAGAACCCTAGGTTGAGGCAAGAGGATGACTGCGAGTTTGAGGCCAGCCTGGGCTACATAGTGACTTCAAGGCCACCCTGAACTGCATGGTGAGACCCTCCCTGAATAAAAAAGAAAAAGAAGAGGGGTCAGCCAGATAGCTCCGCAGACTAAAGCGCCCACTTAGACAGCCACAGTGGCCTAGGGTCTGATCCCTGGCCTCCAGTGCCCGCCCTGCCCCTTAAGCATGCTGCAAAGGTGAATGAGACTGGAAGTGGTGGCGCGTGCCTGTAATCCCAGGGCTTGGAAAGCTGAAAAACAGGAAGGATCACAACAATCTGTGTAGTGACATTCTGCAGACCCTGTACTAAACACAGAAAGAAAGAAAGAAAGAAAGAAAGAAAGAAAGAAAAAGGGGCGAAATAGTCTAAAAAATTCAGAATAGCGGTGCATGCCTGTAATCTCAGCACTCAGGAGACTGAGGCAGCAGGACTGCAGTAAGGTGGAGGCCAAGTGAGTTCCAGGGCAGCCTGTAATACATAGTGAGACTCTGCCTCTAAATGCATAATCAGAATAAGTTGCATTTAAAAACCTTAAAAAAGTTTAATACTTTTTTTATAAGAATGAATATAGGGCCAGGAAGATAGCTCAGCAGCATAAATGCCTGCCTGGAAAGTAGTAGACACTTGGTCATGATATAAAAAGATGTATTCCGCCAGAAAGTCCTAGCTTGGCCTTCATAAAATTGGCTTCTTCTTGCCCAGCTCCCAGCTCATGCACTTCTCCAAAAGGTTTTTCCTATGAGCACTCAAGCCAGATGTTGCCTGTAGTCCTCTAGTCGGCTTTTGTGTGATCTGCATGCTAAGAATGGCTTTGACATTTAAAACATATTTATTAGTGTGCTACTAGGGGGTCAACCCACAGCCTGCACACTGACCTACATTCCAGCCCAGTTTTTTTTTTTTTTTTTTTTTTAAAGACTAAGTGTTCTTAAATTGCTAAATTGTCCAGGTTGGATTTGAACTTTGGAGCCTCCTGCTTCAGCTTTCAAGGAATGCCAAGCTTTTTCTGATCTTTAAAAATGTACAGGCTAGGTATTGTGGCACATGCCTGTGATTCCAGCAGTCAGGAGGCTGAAGCAGGAGGATCATCATGAATGTGAAGCCAGGTTGGGCTACATAGTAAGTCCTTGAACTACTATGTTTTTTAAGACAACCATATCCTGTCATGAAAAAAAAAAAAAAATAAAAGCTGCTCAGTATGATGTTGTACAACTGTGACTTCAATACCCTGGGAGCCTAGGTCAAGGGGATAGCAAGTTCAAGCCCAGCCTGGGCAATTTAGCAAGGCAGTGTCAAAGGGGGTGGAGGGGGAAGGGAGGAATGGAAACGCAGCTCAGAGTAAAGGCCCTGAGTTTCATTTCTAATAGTGAAAAAAATCCTACTTCATGACAAAACTACACACAATTCAAATTTTAGGACCCGTAATGTTTTATCAAAACACAGTCACAGGCTGGGGATATAGCTCAGCAGCACAGCACTTGCCTGGCAAGCACAAGGTCCCAAGTTCCAAATTTGATTCCCAGTACTAAAAAAAACAAACAACAACAAAAAAACCCAACCACCACAGCCACTTTCATTTATTTATCTATTGGTTATGGCTGTTTTGACACAAGCTGAGCAGTTTTTTCAAAGATGGCATGTTCCACAAAGCCTGGTCCTTTGCAAAAAGAATTGGGTGACTCCTGTTTTACCCCTTTCAAGGTATACAACTTTTTTTTTTTTTTTTTTTTGTGCTCCCAGGGATTGAACTCAGAACCTTGCGCTTGCTAGGCAAGTGCTTCCTCTACAGAGCCATCTCCTCAGCCCAAGCTATACAATTATCTAAAATCACAGTTTGTTCCTTTGTGTACTTATTTCCCCAAGTAGAATACAGATGGTAAGAGCTTAAGGGGTTTGTCCATTTTGCTACTGTGGTATGCCCCATGCCAAGCTCGGTGTCCGAACACAGCAGACACGTTCAATACTTGAAGGAAAAACAGTGGAGACAGGAAAACAAGCAGGGTTAAGAAGCACTGGAGGCTGCAAGAGCTTCTACGGGCCTAAGAGGGACGCTAGGAAGACTTGCTCGAATGCCAAGAACCATATACGTCTCCCAACTTTTCATGACCTTGCTCACCAGACGAGTCTTCATCCACGTTCTCGTACTGCAGAAGTCGGTCTAGGAGAAAACTGAGAAGACGTGAAGAGAGTTTATTTCCATTCCACAGTGTTTCCTGGGGTCTAGGAGTCGCATCATTCTCGCTCCTAAACGCGCCTCCTCACCTCTTGTCCCGGGACACCTTCAGCAATTTCCGTTGCGCCTTTCTCAGCTCCTCCTGGAAGCACTCGTGTTCCTGTATTAAGGGCAGGACCTGCGCTGTAGGTTCGGTTCAGCACAGGGAGCCAGCTCGCCCCACCCCCTTTACACATGGGCAAACCGAGGTCCTCTCTTCGCCAGGCCTCACACTCCACAACCTCTCCACACAGAACTTACGTAGATGAGAAACTTGAGCTTCCGCTTCAGATTCCGGTATTTCTTTTTGTAGTCCACTTCGCCATCCGCCGGCCCGTTCATGACCGGCGTGGGAGCAGCGCCCCGGCAGCGGGAGTCCCGCTACCCCGAGCCAGCTCTGCCGGGATCTCACGCTCTTCACTTCCGGAGACTCAGCAAGGCTGCGCCCGGGAGGACTACAACTCCCAGTAGGCTCGGCGCGCGGGGAGCATAATCACGGGAACCGCCCCCTTAGGGAATACCCGGAGAGGAACGCGGTTTCCAGTGGCTACCCTGGCTATGATGTCACAAAGATGGCGGACGCTGGGCTGCGCCGTTAGCAGTTCTAAACGAGCTTGGAGATTTTGGACTCATAGAAGGCTCTCAAATATTCCTAGTCTCCTAGCCAGGGTGTCCCTTTTATTCTGCCTTTCGAAAAAACAGCAGCCTTGGTGTCCGTGACAACAGAGGTTATCGGTAACGAATCAGTTTCTAACGAAAACTAAAAAGGATTCGTTCTAGCCAAATATAGGTGCTTCAAGACCCTCCAGCTGCCCAAGAAGCGCAACTTTTGTCTGCCAAAATTCTTGGCTCCAGCTATCCACAAACCGGGGGTTGACGGTGCCGCAGCACGGCGCGTGCGCAAACCGCTCTCAACCGGCTGACGGAGGCCGAGAAGAAAAAAGGCGGGAGCCGCTAATCCCGGGTGGAGCAAAATGGCGCGGGAGAATGAGATGCGGGAGTTTACGCACAGTTTCTTCCGCGGCCGCCCTGACCTCAGGTGCACAGGGCATTGGTGTTAGGGCTGGAAAGGGCCAGGGTGGGACGTAGAACCTGTCTTGACACGTGTCTCTGTAGCACGCTCACGCACTCCATCGTGCGGCGGAAATTCTTGGCTCACGCGGGTCGCAACCATCTGGAACCCGAGGAAAAGCAGGCACTGAAGCGGCTGGTGGAGGAGGAGCTGCTGAAGATGCAGGTGTGGGTAAAACCTGGCCCCCGAGAGATGGCGTGTGTTGCCCAGGAGGTGATAGACAGCACATACCTCTTGCCTTCTTGGTGCACACAGGTGGATGAAGCTGGTACCAGGCGAGAGAAGCTGGGCCTCGCCAAGAAGGTGAAGAGGCCTCCCAGCCCCTGCAGTGACCAAGAGAGAAAAAGGCTCCGCCTCAATTCAGAGTCAGGTTAGTGCCTCTTGCTGTCTGTGCATTCTGTATCACCGGTTCATTCAGAAGGCCTTTCTGCTGTGTGCAGGTGCCAAGGCCAGCGAGTCAGGACCAGGAAGATGGTAGGGTGATAGCTGTGCTTCCCGCTGCCCTTTCCACTGCGAGAACAAGCCTTGGAGGCATCCTGTTTCAAATGGGGCAGACAGCATAGGAGGAACCTATCCCAACTCCCTCTCCATATTCCAGGGTCCAGGTCCTCAGTCTCCAGTCCAGACTGCTTTGGATGCCCAGCAGATACCAGGATGGCAGAGGCAGAAACCAGCCGAGCCAAGGAGGCACGTCCAAGGCAGGCTTCCAAGAAAGTGGTTGAGAGTAGCGATGAAGAGCAGCAAAGGGACCAGCCAGCAAGGCAGCCTGCAAAAATGGGATTAGAGGAGAGCAGTGAAGAGGAAGAACAGGAGGAGGAGGGGGAGGGCCCTGTCAGAGTAAGTAAGATCTTAGAGGAAAAGGACAGTGAGGAAGATGAGGAGGAAAATGAATACGAGGGCATGACTTTGAAGAAATGCAGGACCAAGAATGAGCAGACACCAGGCAAAGCCTTGGCCAGAAAGCAGCAGGCCAGAGAAGAAAGTGAGGACAGTGAGGAAGCACCTGTCCAGAGGAGAGC
The DNA here is from genome assembly GCA_004027915.1 of Capromys pilorides. Lineage (NCBI taxonomy): Eukaryota > Metazoa > Chordata > Mammalia > Rodentia > Capromyidae > Capromys > Capromys pilorides. The sequence continues at coordinate 28,252 of PVKN010004631.1, forward strand.
AAAGAAGTCTGGGGGAAATAGAGAAGCTAAAAGCCACGAGGAAAGTGAAAAGGAGAGTGAAGAAGAGAGCCTATTCAAGAAGAAAGAGAACAAGGAGGAGGAGGAGGAGGGTTGGAAATCCAGAGCTAGGAGCAAAGAAAAGGAAAAGTCAGCTTTGGAGGGGAGGAGCTGTAAGCAAGAAAGCAGGGTGAGGAGGCTGAGAGATGGGGACAGTGGGAAAGAAGAGAAAGAGGCAGCAGGCAGTGGTGACAATAGTGGGGAAGGCAAAGAGTTTCCAGTGCACAGGAAGAGCAAGGTCAGGAGCCAGTGGAAAAGTAGGAAAAGGCAGAACAGAAGCAGCGAGGATGAAGACAGCTGCGAGATGCCAGCAACTGCCCAGGGCGCTGCGAAGTCAGCCAAGCTGGGCAGTGTTAGTGGTGAAGAGAGTGATTTAGAAAGGGAGGTAAGTGACAGTGAGGCAGGGGCGAGCCCTCAGGGTGCGAGGAGGAATCGCTCTGCCAAGAAGAGCTCTAAGAAGAGCAGAGCACGAACCTCCTCTTCCTCCTCGGATGCGAGTCCAGAGCCCAAAGACAGGAAGGTGAGGGTGCACTGTGGTGGGAGGCCATACTTGGGAGAAGGGAGACCCCAGCAGGCTCAGCCTTAAACTGCTTTGCCAGGCTAGCTCTGGTCGCCACGGAGAGGACCACCCAGCTGTGACCAGGCTGAAGCGCTACATCCGTGCCTGTGGTGCCCATCGGAACTATAAAAAGCTGCTGGGGTCCTGTCGATCACACAAGGAACGCCTGAGTGTCCTGCGGGCTGAGTTGGAAGCCCTAGGCATGAAGGGTGAGGCAGGGGTGTGCCCTGGAGGGCTGCCGGAAGGCTCTGGTTCCAGGGGAGGAAAGGGTCATGAGCTGCTTCTGCCCCAGGTAACCCTTCTTTAGAGAAGTGTCGTGCCCTGAAGGAGCAGCGGGAGGAGGCAGCAGAGGTGGCCTCTTTGGATGTTGCCAACATCATCAGCAGTTCTGGTGAGGGTTTGTTCTGCCTGGGAGTGGCTGAGCTTGGACTTTTCAGACAGCTAATCTGACTTTTATACAGCTAATCCTTGTCCTCCTAGGCCGGCCACGTAGACGGACTGCCTGGAACCCTTCAGGAGAAGCACCCCCCTTTGGAGAGCTGTACCGCCGGACCCTAGACTCCGAGGAGGAGCAGCCTCGTCAGGCACCCCCAGACTGGTCACACATGCGAGGCATCATTAGCAGTGACGGCGAGAGTAACTGAGTGCTACTAACTCAGAGAGGGACCCTTTCCATGTGTACAAAGTGCAAATGACATTCTGTGCTCTGAATCTGCAAAGCAAAAACAGCTTTCTTCAAGAAGACTACAGCTGGGCTGGGCATGGTGGCGCACGTCTGTAATCCCAGCACTTGGGAGGCTGAGGCAGGAGGATCGGTGTGAGTTCGAGACCAGCCTGAGCTACAAAGGTGAGCTCAAGGCCAGCCTGAACTACATAGCGAGACCCTGTCTCAAAAAGACAGGAAAAGAAAGACTATAGTTCCCAGGGATAAACTGTTGCTGCTCAGCTTCCCGTTCTCTGTTAAGATGTTTATAAGGATTTATTTTTTGAGACTCAATAAAGCAATGTTATCACCTCACTGGAGGCAGTCCTCTGCTCTTATCCTGTGACTTGGGCACTGGAGACTGAAGAGCAGCCTCTGCTACTGGTAGCTAGGGGTCTAGTTCCCTTTCATTTTGGGGTTCCCTATCCAAAGTCTGCCACCAAGCTGGGTGTGGTGTTGCATGCCTGTAACCCCAGCACTGGGGAGGCTGAGCCAGGATTGCTGGAAGTTTGAGGTCAGCCTGAACTACATAGCAAGACCCTATATTAAAAAACACCTGTCACCAACCAGGCCATATCAGAAAAAGCTGTGGCTCCTACCTTTCCTCTAGTCTGCCCAATAGGCCCCTCCTGTTATCCTGCTTTTAGCTTCGTCTGTAACTAATGTGGAAGTGGAAGGAAGATCTGAACTGGCCTCAGAACGAGTACAAACTGACTTGGAACAGCCTGTATTCCTTCCCTTTCACAGCCATTTACTCCAGGCTGAAGAGTGGGCAGGCCTGACTGCCGAATCAGGGCCCAAAGGCCTCTGCCAGAACACTCAAAGTGTAGAGCTGTCAGGGGGCTGTGAAGTGAGCCTTTTGAGAATCTTTGAAACCAAAGGAAAGGAATTAAGAGCTCTAGAGACCCAGGACCTCCTTTGAGGTCTTGATCTAGTCAAGCCAGAAATCATTAAAATCACTTGGAAGTTGCCAGGTAGGGTGGTGCACTCCTGTGATCCCAGCATTCAGGAGGCTGAGGCAGGAGAACTGTGAACTTCAAAGGTCAACCTGAACTATATAGTCAAGCCCTGTCTCAAAAGCAGAAAAGTCCTGAAGCTAGTCAAATAGGCCTATTACATAAATGTAAATAACAATTATCACCTGGCACGGAACAAGTTCTTCATACACACCTCAGACAGAAAGGGTGACTTCTGGAGTCTGTTAGAATAACCAACAGTTTATTAAAAGCTTTCCAAGGGGCTCTGCCAGCCCCATAGCTAAGGGCACCCAGCGCTGCCCCTAGGTTCAGGAGCAGCCCTTTGCAAGGTCCTTCCCTTGTTCTCCCGCCCCAGCCCTGACCCCAATTAAAAAAAAAAAAAGACAAGACGGCACAGGACGTCAGACAGCAACAGGGGAATGGAGAGACCCAGGCATCCCGACACCAACTCTGTTCTGATCCTTCTTTCTGAGGAAGGCCTCCATTCTCCCTGTCGTGGGCCCCAGACCTGCTCTGTTACAGCCCAGGTCTGGGGGCCCTGTCACCCCCAGTCCTCATCGAAAGGGTAGTATAGTTCTCTGCATATAATATATCTAGGCCCGCCCTTCCCCCCCCCCAGGGGACTAGATGAGTATTTGACACGCACGACTCCCTCCTCCTTACCCAGGCGGTGATGGAGGGAGACCCTGGCACCATAGTGGGAGGCAGGGCTCCCGGTCAGACTTGGGGCACTGACACCCAAGCTGGCCCAGCGCCACTGGCCAGCCCCAAGAAGCTCATGAGATGAGGAGGTCCAAGGGGAGCTGGAGCCAACACTGTTGTGTACCCACCACCCTTGGGTGGGACTCTAGCTTGCACCCGCTAGAGCAGACATCACCTGCCCTGCCCCACCCCACTGCTCAGCTCTCCCACCCTGCACTTCAGGAATAGAAGTGGGAGGAACCATTGAGGATGTGGGAAGCAACACTGGTGCTGCGGCTCAGAGGCCCAGGAACTGATGCAGCAGGTGGGCCCACATTCTCACTGCCACTGCCCCCTGACGCTGCCCGCCGGAGGGGCTGAGGGCTGTTCCTTAGCAGCAGCAGGGCTCCACCACGAGGTGTTCCACTCTGTGTTGGGGGTCCCAGCCAGTTTGGGGGTCCAGGGGGAGCCAGCAGAGATGGCTGACGCCAGGCTGGGGGCGGCATGCCTGGGGGCGGCAGGCCGTGGCTCCAGTGTGCCCCTGAGCGGGGAACAGGGCGGGAGGGCCAGGCAGGGGCAGGGGGTGGGGCAGGGTAGCCCTGGGCAGCAGCCTCGGCCGGGATGCCCCCCAGAGCCATACTGGAAAAGCCCAGCCTCATGCTCTCAGCATCAAAGGCCTCGATCTCACGGGCCTGTCGCTCAAGCAGACTCCGGATTCGCTCAGAGCGCCCAGTCTGCAGTGCCAACAGCTCCTCTTCTACCTGGGGTGCCCACAACAAGGATTAGAGTTCTGGGGTGAGAGGCTGCCCCCCTGCCAACCCTGGGGGCACACCCTTACCCGCTGCTCCAGCAGTGCCCGGCGCAGAGCTACTCTCTGCTCCAGCTCCCGCAGCTCCCTCTCGTGCTGGCTTTCCGTGCGGATCTTGATCTTGCTCTGATAAGCATTGAGCAGCTCCAGCTCCTGCTGAAGCTGCTGCCGAAGGGCCTGGAATTCTGCCTCCTGGGTCTCATCAAGCCGGAGCTGGAGGATAGGGAAAACCAGTTTCAGGGATCTCCTCCCCTACCCCCACAATCCTCCCCTGCCCCAGGTAGGCCTGGGCCGAAGGGTTGCAAGAAGCAGCGGTCTCAACATCTATCAGAAGGGAAGATGGTCATACCCTGTGGCACAGCAATTACACTTGCAGGAATCTATCCCCCAGGTATACTTGCACAAGAGCTCGGTGTTCACGGAAGCGTTGGGATAGCAAAATACTGGAAACAACCTAAATGTCCATCAATAAGGGATGGGTTAAAGAAATTATGGCACAGCCATACCATGGAAAATTCTACAGTTAAAAAAAAAAGACAGATATGTGTACTGACATAGAAAAATGTCAAGGAAATATTAAGTGGAAAAAAGGAAGTTAGAGAACAATGTGTAAAGTAGGATTTCAGATGTTTAAAATTATATAATTTTTCTAAAAATGTACTGAAAAAATCTACAATAGTTATCTCTGAGGGGTGGACAGGGTGAGAAAATAGGGCACTGACTCTTTACCCTCTATGTGTCTTCCGGGAGGCCCACTCCAGTGCAGCGTGAAGTGGGGGCTACAATGGCAGGGCTTTAAATCTCATGTGGCTAAGAAAATGGCCCAAGGGCCACTCACGTAATCAGCTCCCCTTTCACAAGTTAAACTAACTTAAGGAAAACTCTACAGCCACTCTTTCCCTTGATGATTCTTGGTAGTCAG
>PVKN010004632.1:0-32997 GCA_004027915.1 Capromys pilorides
ATTCAGTGAACCCATAATATATGAAATATTATTTTTATTAAACAACATCAAACTTGCACCATTTTAAAATCTTACCTTATATACTCTTCAAAAAAATGTCTTTTACTAGCTAATCTTTATTTCCAGGATTTAAATAACTAAGACTAGTATTTTCCAAATAATTTTAAAATCTGGGAAAGTCACATTTTCACGGAGATATCAACTTGCTGAAGCTGGTCAGAGATTAAAAGTGATGCAAAGGAGAAAACAAATAAAAATCCTGAGAATTAAATGAATCTGTGAATGAAGATTGGGCTGGCTTTACCTGCAGCTGGGGGAGGAGCTCAGCACAGCCTCATCCAGACAAATGTAGCGTGACGCAACATGACATGGCGTGACATGGCATGATGCAGTGTGACACAATGTGACGCAGTGTGACATGGCATGTATGTGCACAGAGGAAAGGAGCTTCATGAAGTACATCAGGTTTGTTGTAACTACAGTCAGCCTATGATGCAATAGAGGCTGAGGACTGCTCTCTTATTTTACTTTGTTGCTGACGGTCACAGGCCCCCGCCCCCTGCTTTGGCTTCTTGTCCACCTGTGAAGGAGGTCCCGTGGCACTTTGCTCTTCTGTGTTTGGTTTTCTTAACACCACGGGATCCATTTCTGCTCATGTCACTGTGAAAGACAGGATCCCACCCACATCTCCAAATAAACAACATTGGATTGTGTGCTATGTCACATTTTCTTTCTCTGTTAGTGGCCATGACAGTTGGTTCCATGTCATGGTTACTGCGTGTAATGCTGCGCAGAGCACTACAGGGCCGGCATCTCCTTGGTGCATTCCTTCCCTTTCTGAGAACATCTCTCCCTTAGGAGGACAGAGGGGCTCGAGCTACAGGCTTTCCGCAGCCTGCCTCCTGCCTTCCGGAGTGGCTGTGTAATTCTTAGTCCCACCAAGACCACACGAGAGCTTCCTTTTTCCGTGTCCTCACCAACATCGGCCATGTTTTGTTTTTAATAAAAGCCACTGCATGGGTTGGGACACCGTCTCCTTGTGGTTGGATGGGTGTCTCCCTGGCAGTTACGGCACTGGACTCCCTTGCAGCATTCATAATGCAGATTATGAGAGCTGGTGGTCTAGAGCAATGACAGTCAGTCCTGCTCCCTAAGGTCTCCCCAATTATTGAAGCCAGGTCTTGAGCAGGCCTCCCAAACAGCGCTTTTATAGCTACCTGAGATAATTCCAACCCACAGCTAGGACTGAGAACTAAAGAAGCTAGGAAGGGGTTTGCAGTCCTGATCACTGTAGGATCATCTGAAGACATCGTCAACACATGCTGACGTCAACTGACCTTGGTGGTGTTGGGTCCAAAGTTTCTTTTGGAGTTTTAACTTCTAAAAAAAAAATTAAAAGTTTCTAAATAATTGAGTTTAAAAGGAAAACTCTAAAATGTTGTTTATTTAAAAATGACAGGGCTGGTGAGATAGCAGGTCTAAAGTACCTGCTTAGGCAAGCTTAGGCAAGCACGCAGGGACTGTGGTTCCACCCCCTGCACCACATGCCACACAAGCCCCACCCCCAGGGCTGGACCATTCACAAAAAAAAAAAACCAAAAAAAAACAATGACAAAGGCAAGGAAATGTAGCACTCTCCTGTTTCTGGATCAGCTGGCTGGGACAGGCATGAGTAGTTGATTCATTGCTCCCTTCGGGTACAAGTGGGAAATAAATAAGAATGAAGAAGGCAGAAGAGTGAGGAAAGGAGCCTGGAGGTTGCCAGTGAAGGGCAGGGGCTGGCAGTCCCTTTTATGATTTTCTGAGGAGCTCTTATACTGTCTTGCAAAGCAGGTTCACTGCCTTGTGCCCATCCCACCAACCGTGTGCAAGAGTTCTAATTTCTCTGCGCTGTTGTCAGCACTTTCTGTCTTCGATGCTGACTTGTTTTTGTAGCTAGCTGTTCTAACAGGTGCGAAGTGGTAGCTCATTGTGATTCTGATTTGCATTCATCTTAGGAAAGTTTTGGAAGCAACAACATCTAGATTTTACTTCTGCAGATTCTGCTTGCGTTGATTTGACTGAGCCTTAGATGTGGACGCTTGTCATAATTTCTCTAGATGACTTCGATATGTCACAAGGCTGCGGATCTTTGCCCCAGCACCACTCTCAGCCCTGGCTCTATGCGTATTAGAACAGTGATTTCAGTCTGTATCTCCATCACCTAGAGGGTCCTTAAACAGAAATTACTGAATTTGCATTTGTAACAGGTTCTCAGGTAATACTGCTGCCCCGTCTAGGAACCACGCATTGAGAATTTCTGTTCTAATAGAATCACTTCCTATAGGTCTTGCATCAACTAGTGCACACCTAAGGTACAATTCACCAGATTCTCCTAATTCTTTATGAAGGAAAAAGTGTTTATCCACATAAGTAGAAAAATAGACATACTCCATTATACATTTTTATGTCAATTTTCTAAAATAAAAGGTTGTTTACATATCCTGAGGATGTAAGGTAGGAAAATGGTGCACTGGGAAATATAGATCCAAAACTGAAAGCATGAAGCAGATGAGCTATGAGTGGCTGGATCTTGCTGCGTAGTTCATAGCTATGTCAGTTAAGCGGAATAGTATGTGAGGCAAACATTTTTTAATATGCCCACTTACATGAGTACTCCTGACAACTGTTCATTTAATGTTAAATAAAATTCCTGCAAAGGTGGGAATTTTAACACACACCTGCAGTTGGCGCAATAGAGCTAACCAATATGGAGTCTGGCCTCATAGCTGGTTGGGTTGATCAAGCAGTAGCCACCTTAGTTGTTTTCTGTGCCTTACTCTCTCCTCCAGATGCTGTTTGGTCATGAGATTAGCTGGAGTTCTCAGAGTCGGCTCTGGTTCTCGGACTGCCGGATTAGCACACCATTTTTGTTTTGTTTTGCTTTTTTTAACGTAAACTTTACTAAATTTATTTGATCTAAGAGATCTTCCTTTAAACGCTGTTGTTAGAATAATACTATTTTGCAGATGGCTCTTAAAGTGTTACAGTTACTTATTTATGAAAAAAGATAGTTATTCTTTCCCTCATTAGCAAGGTATTTGAAGAAGCAAATCATTCAACCTATTATGCTTTGTTTGACCAGAAAAATGAATGGTCAGTGGCTTTCCTTCCATATATATAATTTTTATTAATTTTAATGAGAAAAAATATATAATAGCAATGAAACAGTTTCAATACAGGTCAATAGAATGTTTATAATTATTAATACATTGTATATTGTCTTCATAGTAATTATTGATATTCTTATTAAGATTATATACAAATATAAAATAATATTTGAAAGATATAAAATAAGGATATAACATATACTTGCATTGGATCACCCAGCTTAGGAAATTTTTTATCATCGTCTTTAAAGTCTTCATATATCCTTTTGCGACCAACCCTCTCTCTATTTTTTCTGTTTTTTTGCAGGACTGGGGTTCAAACTCATGACCTTGCACTTGCCAGGCAGGAACTTGTGCCACAGAGCTATCTCCCCAGCACCAAACCCTCTCTTTTTTACTCAAAGAAAAGATCCTGAATTTAGACCTTGTTGTTCCTCCCTGGTTTTGGAAGTTTGCCACATATGCTTGCATCTATGTGCTAAACATTCTACAGGTGGATATGTTTCATTTGTGTTCTTTTCTGTGATTGGAAATTTCATCCTTGCTACTTATGGAAACAGGATTGCATACATACTTTATTTTCTGTCAAATCCTGAGAAGTTTGTACACAACTAAACATTATTACAGAAAAAGACACATTTCCATTAAAACCCCTTGCTTCAAACACATATATCTCATCCTTCTTGCAAGTTTTTGAAACAGTACATGAGTGTCTTCATAAAGTTTGACAAAAGTTACAGCGAGGGCTGGTGCCTAGTCCCATAGACAGGAAGGCAGGCTCAGGAAGGCATCGGGATGCAGGTGCCCCAGCACCAGGGAACTCCTTGCTCTCTGCAAAGTCAGAATGACCACAGGAGGACAACATGGAGCACTGCTCAGGTACTGAGAAGTTGTGACGAGAACCCGTAGGAGCGGGCTACAGGATTGCTGCAGAAAGGAGCGAGAATGCTGGCTAGGCTGGGAGTGCGGAGCATGCGGGAGATTAAAAGAATGTGTTTCTGTTGCAGTAATTAAAAAATTAAACACGCACTAGTGTTTAATCATGATAAATATGTGTGTGTGTGTGTGTGTGTGTGTGAGAGAGAGAGAGAGAGAGAGAGAGAGAGAGAGAGAGAGAGAGACTTCTGAAGGAACAAACAAGACAGCCTTGCATCCAGCACAGAAGAGACCAGGGCTAGGTCATAGCTAACAAGCAACCATTTTTCAAATAAAGTAAACTATAAGTCTGGGAAAGGAATTTGGGGAGACAGGTGTCCTGAGCTGCTGAGTTACCTCAGCTGAGTTACCTAGGACCCCACGGCTCCACACAGCGCATCTCTGATCTTTGCTGCGGTAATGCTGATCTGCCCGCTACGCCCAGTTCTCTTGCAAGTCCTAGGGGCTTGATTTACCTCTTAAAGCAAGCCGGTTGTGGGACTGAATCTCTGCAGCCTGCAGCACTTACAGCCTGCTCCAGGAAGAGGCTGCTGGGAGGAGTCCTGCATGCAGCAAACGGAAAGAGCAAAATAAAGATTAGGACAGAAAGGAATGCAACAGGGAATAGGAGAACTGCTGAGGAGATAGGCCAGCAGCAGGGTGATGCCTGGGGCCTATGCCCGGGAGCCGTGGGAGCATAGGACCATGCACAGGCCACGCACAGGTGCCCTGGCCACATTCCTCCCTGCAGCCACACGTGAAGGTGAGCTGAAGGTGCCCTGACGGCTGAGGGATCTGCTAGAGGACGGTGATTCACTGCGTGCAGCGCTCTTCGGCCCTGAAAAGGAACGTGGCAGTGCTTCACGCTGCAGCTCGGAGAAACCTCGAGGCCGAAGCAGTCAGGGAAAGAAGCCTGAGGCCATAGGCTCAGCAGGAGGAGAAGCTGGCTCGTGGGTTGGCTGCGTTTACAGGAAACACGTAGGTTAGACGGCCGCGTATGGGTGCGGAAACGGGGCTCCAGGTTGTCAAGGGCAGGGCACCTCACGGACCTTAGCTGACGGTCCTCGCTGCCCTCGTTAGCTTGAGAGATTAATGTGCATTTACTTAGCATTTTTGCTTCCCAATTAGTAAAAGTATAAGTGATTTTTGTGAACATTTTATCAGTCGGGTTATAGAAAGACTCTATCTAGCCTAGTGACAGCGAGGCAGCTTTACGTGGAGAGGAATTTTTACCTTGCTTCGTTTGTTATCATAGAGTATGGTTTGGTGGCTTTAAGGACGACAATAATCAGGTCGAGCACACTTTCACCTGTCCCATGCACAAAAGCATAGCTTGTTGAAAATTTACAACCCGATAAACTGCACATACAGGATTGCCTCACAGGGCCCTTGGGGATCTGAAGAAAAGGGGCAGCCATGTCTCGCTATGCACCTCCTCGCAGCCGTGTGGCCCTCGGGAAGCACGCTGCGTGTCTACCCTGCTTCCAGGGTCAGCGAGGATTAGTGGCAGCCGGCTGTCTTCCATCACAGCCGCCGCCCAAGGCAGCTCCTCGCCGCTCTTGAGCGCCCTCTCCTGAAGATGTGCCTCTTTTACTATGCACTCGAGGTACCTGCGCCTGAAAATTCAGACAGTGGCGGAGAGCAAACAAGGTGGCTTCAGTGGCCGGCTTCATGGTGAGGTGAGGGTTGGTCTCTGCCGCGGTGAACACAGGCTCCGTTTGCCCAGCGCTGCTGGGTGGCTGTCATCCAGTGTTTGCAGACTTCTAAATTCTGAAGCCATGTATGGCCGGAGGAGAACAGAGTCCAAAGAAGAGGAGTCCAAGGGTCGTGGTAGCTGGTCGGGGGACAGGAGTAGCACGTGCATGTTCTGTTCCAAACATTTGCTAAAAGAATGGAGGTATGTGCCGGTACTGTATCTGGAAACTAGCATTTTCTTCCCATAGATTAATATATCTAGAAATGATTAGTATCTTCTACTGCTTCTCTTCCTTTCTCCATAAGAAAAATATCAAATAGCTATACATACTTACTCCCAATTGTTTTAAAACACTTAATTGAAGAGAAAAGCAACATAATGATTTGCACTTAAGAGACACCGTTAAAATATAAGGTTCACAACAGAACTCACAGCATAAGCTCTATAGTTTGTGAAGCATATTTTAAACAAGGGTATCACTCTACATGTGGCACTAGTGTTTCCTGAAGGGTAGACAAGAAAGCCGTAAATGCATGAGAGAAGCATCCCACACTTCTGGTCTATCGGTTAAATTGCAATTTTAAGATTTATTTGTAATATTTGAGCAATAAGAAAATAATTAAATGGGAGCTGGCTAAAGAATTCCAGTAATGACTTTGGCTTCTCAACCTTCTCAGTATTGATGAAATGCCAACGGATAACCAAGGACAACAAGTGATAAAATCTCAGTTTACCCTACTTGTGCCATACGCTGACAGTGGCCTCTACAGTGGAAGCCAGTGCTGTCCCCTATAGCTACCAAGTAAGACTTTGGATAAAGTAATAAACACATCTGTGGGCTCCCTCAAGAACTACTTTTAACATACATATTTCTAATAACTAGTACAATCTTAGTTCTGTGCTAACTGCAATAGCAGTTAGAATGACAAATTTTGTAACTTTTGCATAAGGCAACAAGATTGAGACAATTTTATTTATGAACACATAAAAATACTAGATTTTTCCTCAAGGATTGTGGAGACAAAGAGTATCAGGGTTTGAGCTGTTCAGAGGAAAGCGATTTCCAAAGAGGAGGGCATGAGGACCAGCGGTATAGCTCAGCTGACTACACACTTGCTTAGGTAAGTGCAGGGGCCAGGGTTCAATCCCCAGCACCACATGCCATGCTGGCCCCACCCTGGGGCACCCTGAGCTGGCGATGGAGTCTGAGTGTTGTAGCGCACACCTGTAATCCCAGCACTAGGGAAACAGAAATCAGGAGGATCGCTATGAGTCTGAGCTGCATAGTGAGACCCTGCAGACACACACACACACACACACACACACACACACACACGGAGGACTATGGAGCAACTGCTTCTCTGCTGCCACTGCTGAGGGACTCTGCTCAGGTTGGCTCACAAAACAGAGCCTCACCCCTGCAGGGCTGGCTGGGGCGTGCAAGGACACGCATGCCTGATAGAGTCACACCACTTGCTTGTTCGCACGTGTGATTTTCTCTTTTGCTTAATATTTCAGATATCAACAGAAAGGTTTTGCTTCTTCTATGATGAATACAGTCTACATAAGCATAACTGGTAGGAGCTATTGTGGAGGAGGAGAATCCCACTGTACAACCCACCCCAGATCTCAGGGAGATTTTGACTTCAACCTTGTGGCCTGAGCTCTGGGTAACATCTCTGCTGTGTAACGGAAGGGCAGTGGTGACTGGTCACTCTATTGAATCATATACAATATCTGAGCCTATTTACTCTGTCTCAGAAGCATCTCAAATTTCCCTAGGTTGTGACACACTTTTTTTTTTCCCCTCTGAAGTGTTTTGTTCTGTAAATAAAAATGTTTGTTTTTGAAATGACCGATAGAAAAAGGAAGACCCCCTCAGTTGCAAATTCCTACCCACTGAAAATTATACATGCATAATGTTCTGAGATATGCAGTTGTTCTGCTATGTTTATAAATCATGCCATGATTATGTCAAGCTAAAGAAATACTTATGTAAAGAAGATAACAGGATTGCAAGTAGGTGGCACTTAATGTTGGGGTGTACTTGTGTATTGTTTTCCCTTTAACAGCAGCTTGTTAACTTGTGAATGACTGTGAAAACAGTGCCTGCAGCACAGAAACTCCTGCGGGCTGGCCTCACAGGTGCCTATTTCGTTTAAGGCTGCTCAGGACTCTTCTCTGGACTTGTGTGGTGTTCACCGACACAAAGGTTGTGGCCCAGCTAGAGAATCTGTGATCGAAGTGATCACACACTGGTATTCACGGTAGCACACAACCTGCCGGCGTCCGCACTTGGTCGCCCAGCAAATAGCTGCCCCAGTATTTTACCAAGCAATGTAGCTTAACTTTGATCTCAAAATTCAGTGGTTTAGAAACAGTTGCTCTCCTATCTTTGATGAATTAATCAAGGATGCAAGATGACAGCTCTTAGAGTAACACCATTATTAATAGCATCGTGAATCCCTCTGCCACACAAGCATACTTTTAGCTTCCTTGTTTTACAAAACTCTTCAGTGTTACTGGGTCATTATCTTACTCCTGGAGCTGACGGCTGCTGGAGCCTGGGCTCTGTAAATGTCAAGCGGCTCAACACTGGGCCCTGTGGGTGTGGTGGCAAAGCTCCTGTTCGTAACACTCTGGATGACACCACAGCGGAGGTACCAGGACATGAGCTGCTGACTCCCCAGATTCCAGAGCAAGGAAGCTGCCAGCCTTTGAGATCGGACAGTTCTCTTTATTTGCAAATTTACTGCTTGGAGAAGTCTTTGAGCTGACTTTCCAAGGTCCTGCTCAGTTCCTGCCTGGCCTCACCATCCCCCTTCTTTGTTTGAAAACCAAATAAATAGTGTCTGGTGGAGCTCTTTGTTTTTATCTCAGAGACAGAGAGAGAGCCAGAGAGAGAGACAGAGACAGAGACAGACAGAGTGACAGAGACACAGAGACAGAGAAAGAGAAAAAGAGAGCAAGACAGAGAGACAGAGACTGAGACAGACGGAGGCAGAGGCAGAGGCAGAGGCAGAGGCAGAGGCAGAGAGAGTTCTGACTCATCCTGGTAGCTCATAAATCACACCACTGATATCTTCTGCTACTGTTACTTTTTATTAAGTTCTTCACCATCCACTTTTTCAGGAGGTTGCAGGCCTGACCAGTTGTGCCACGTGGAGGAATGGCATCTTAAGTGTTCCAAACATAAACTTAAGAAAATCCCACTTTTTGATGAAATTAATTGATTAAAGTTAAGCAGTCCAAGAATTGTCAATAATATGGCACACTTGAACATTTATGTGTAAAAATTATAATTAAGCTATTCACTAATAATTTTGAGTAATACATGAATTATACAAAACTTAAAAAAAAAATTGTGTATCTAGGGAAGGATCTACAGGGTGTTCAGGGTCTCACCACTGAAAAAACTTAAAATTTCTATAACACTAAAGGAGCAGAAAAATGTGAAGGCCTCAAGGTGACTGTGAGGGTGGCCAGGGTCCAGCCATCCAAGGGCAGAGCTAGCTTCATGTTCCACTAGTAGCCGGGGTAGCAGCATGCACTGCGTGAACTGTGTGCGTGTGTTTGAGCTGCGATTCTGAGCAGGGCCCTGCCTGACCTCACGCAGGTGGCAGAAGCCACCGGTCGGCAGCCCCTGCTCCTGGCCAGGAAAACTCGGATGCACACGCGGCCCTGTCTTTGCATACACAGCGCTGTAAGGTTCTGGACTTGAGAACGCGCTGCTTCCCCTACTTGTTGTCCCTTGAGTGTTTCGTCATGTGGACACAGCATAGCCACTGCCCAAGCTGCGTCAGCGGCCTGCCTCAGCTTTCCTGTGTTCCTCAGCTTCCTTCTTACCACCAGCCACCCAGTCTCACATGGTGCCCTCTTCCTCTGTCTTTATTTGGAATAACGAGGTGCTTGTTTTTTTGTTTGTTTCTAATCTCAACTACTGTTCACAAGATGAATTTTCAATATTTGAATAGCAAACTGAAAAGCTTTGGATTTTGGGTATCCTGCAAATATCCTGGCTTAAAGTGTAGTCTAGTTTGTATGGCCACTAAAATCTCTAGGTAAAACTGGGATTGAAAATTCTAGAAATTCTTTTGAAGTCAAGAATAATCTGTTGAATATGCAGAAAAGATATGCTTTTTTATTTCATTATAATGGGGAGTGAATCATTATTGAAAGAATATTCTAGTGTTTGCCTGAACTTTTTTTTCATTGCTTCATTTTGAGACATTGTATTATAATTGTCAAAATAGTCCATGTTTCTTTATAAAGTATGCTATGTTTCCTAGGTACGACTCTCTACATTGAACTCTTCCAGCAAGGAGGGTACAGTTTTGAGCATTAGTCTTCCTCAAAAATTAATAGTAAGCCACTTCTCATGAATGTCAAAAATATAAGGGCAGAGGTAGAATGTTTTGCATTTTGAGATGAGGATTGTACTTAATAATCTTGCATTACTCAGAGTGGTCACTAGATGGAAGTATAAGTCTTCACGCTCCACCTGGAAGGGCCACCCATCTCCAATAATTTTGAAACTATATAGTTGATAATAGCTTCTACTGAATCTCACCAGAAGGAGACATCTGAGGTGAAAATTCACTGTTATAGCTTCAAAGGTTTCCAAAGTGTGATCCACTTCGGTTTCATATTTCCTTCCTTTCTTGAAATTAAGCAATAACCAGCAAATAAATTTTAATGGTTGATTGTGAACTCACTTTATTTAATTTATTCAGTAAATATTAAAGTCTTTATTGCTGAGTTTGATACTCAACTAAAATGTTAGGCAATTTTGAGATAATTTTTGATTTTATATAATTTGATTTAATAAAATCATTTTACACGTTATATAGGTTTTCTGGCTTGGTAGTCTGGCTCCTCATCTGTATGCATAATAATTAACTTCATATGGACTTAGAAAATAACAAAATAAATCTAAAGCTAGCAGAAAGGGGGAGTGAAGAGGAAAGGAAGAAACCGGATATGTAATACATATGTGCCAATTCCCCATAATACAGTCATTATTTACTGTAAACTTCTAATAAAAAATGAAAGAAAACTTTGTATGTATCATATTTTAACTAACTTGTGTCAGTGAAAACACGTCACTCGTGTGCGTGAGAGTACTTCTTACAAGTAAAACCTTAACTTATGAATATGTAGAAACCCAGTGCAGTCCTGTAGGCTTTAGATCTCTTAAAAATGGAGCTTGCACTGGAGAGATAGCCCGGCAGTCTAAGCACCTGTCTGGCAAGTGCAGGGGCCAGGAATCGATCCTTGGCTCCGCACACTGCGTAGGTCCCATCCCTGGGTGTGCTGAGCTGTCAACCAAGTCCGGGCGTGGTGGCACAGGCCTGTAGTCCCTGTGCTGGGGAGGCTGAAAACAGAGGATCACTGGGAGTCCAAAATGCGTAGTAAGACCCTGTACCAAATACATAAATAAACACAAGATTAGAAAACATGTACATGGAACCGACATTCTCTGAATCCTAAAAAAACAGTAGAAGAAACAGAAATGGGAATAATTCATGATATTGTTGAAAACAAAAATGTCCCTGAGACAGAGTCCCTGATGAATCTGTGGGTGCTATGGAGGGGCGCACCACAATGAAGAGACCTCAAGGCTAGAATGTGCGTCCAGCATGAGGAGTCCACTGCAGGGATGGCAGGGAGGGGCGAGGCAGGGCTCAGAAAGGAAGTAGGGCATGGGCAGCACAAAGTGTGATGACTCAGGTTAGAGGAAGGCAGGCTCACCTGGCACACAGCCTGCACCCACAGCAGCTGCCTGCAGTGTTTGCCTGCAGAGGAAATCCATAATATACCCTCTGGGCTTGCTGGACCACAGTCTGGAAGATCCTTCTTCAGACCTGAAAGGGACTCTGGCTGTACCGAAAGTATTTTCAGACTACTGAAGTGTTTATAAGATAGAAATATTTTTGCAAAAGTGAGATCTCCAAGAGTTTTTCACAGAAAGTTGATGCTTGTAGGACTATGTGCTAAGCTAGCAAGTGTTGCGTGTTGTGGAGAGACAGAGGGAGTGAGATCCACAGAGGCAGGGGCTCCCTCCTAAGAGGACGATGCAGTGAAGCCAAAGAGGTGAGCGCATCACATAATGGTCTTCATCGGAACCTCTGTGTTTGAACGTGGCTATAGTTCTTGAACCACGTAATTTTCCTTTCCTTTTAGATATGTTTCAGACTTCAACCTAACACCTTAGCTCTCTGTTCCTATCACATCCCAAATAATAGCTTTTGCTCAATCCCTTTGTGACATAATTTAAGTATTAATACAAGACTACCAAAAGTTTAAGATGAGCTAAATTCTATTCATGTCTCTCTATATGTTAGGCATTGTCCTAAAATGCTCTCCACATTCATTTTTAAAAATCGATCTTTATGTCACTCAGAGATGTAAGTACTTCTAATCCCATAGGTAGCCTACAGGGAAAGCTACTCAGAACATAGTGAGTTTTAATCTAGCTATCACAGTTTCTCTGTCCATGTATGTACTGTTTGCAGTGGATGAGATAGTGCTCCTCTCCGAAGACATCGGTGTCCTGATCCCTAGAATCTGTGAGTGTGTCATGTTGTGTTGTAAAGGAAATTTAAGTTGCTAATTAGCTACCTGTAAAAGAGGGAAATTACCTGGGACTACTTATGTGGGCCAACAGCAATTGCAAGACTGGAGCACAGAAGCAGAATGCAGTGGAGAAATGGCGAAAGAGAAGCAGTTGGCCCCTTCCTTTTTTTTTTTTTGTTAAAGATGTAGTCCACAGAGCAGCATTTTCTGCAAGTAAATGAAATAAATTTTTGCAAGAATGAAATATGGTATAAAATCGATGAAATAAAGGTTTGAACTTTTATGTCTATATGAAATGTTCTTATAATTTTTTTATGTGGCATATGTTATGATTTGTATCTAGCTGTCCCCCCAGAGTCTCATATAAATGATGGGGCTGTCCAGCATAAGACTTGAGGGGTGGCGCCAGGGAGTCAAGAACTATTAAACTGACAGCATCCCCTACTCCTGCCTGCCAGGCCCGGGTGGCCTCTCTTGGAGGTATGGAGCAAATCATCCTGGACACAGCAGCACAGTGTCTCAAGTTCGTGCTGTGTAATTCAGGCTGCTTTAAACTATGAAACCTCCAATAACTGAGCTAAATAAACCTTTCCTTTCCTAAGCTTGCACAGGTATTTGTTCCAGCAATGAGAGAAGAGTAGCTAATACAGAACTGGCAAATATAGTTTAAAACATTGACAGTTTCTTCTTAGTTCAATTAGAAGAAATATTTGTTCCAATACTCTTTAGAGAACTTATGTTTGCATCTTGTACTTTGAACAAGTACTATGAAGACAAAAATATGCATTATATTGGCATTGTATTGATTATTGTGGCTGTCCTACTGATGAGTTCTGAAACTGTCTTTTTGCTATTTCTTTCTTGTTGAAATTAATAAAACAACACAACATAGTGTGTCTTAGATAAATATACCTCATTTCTAGAAGATTTTGCTTGAGAAATAAGTTTACTATAATACTAAATAATTCAATACACAGTGCATTAGATGTATACTGAAGAAATTGTCAGTGTTTTAAACTACGTACTCCTTCCTTGGTTTTGAACAGAGGATGGCACCCTAAGTACTGTCAGCAAGAAAGACAAGCATTCAGGTCTTGCAAAAGAAGGATATTCTTGGCCTTGAACAAATGTAATAAAGATGGTTTAGCATTTTAAAGAATCTATTAAGTATCTGGGTGTAGAATAACTCAGGTAAATAAAAGCATTTTAATCAGATTTGTATCACATTACAGATTCTGAGACAAGTATCAGTATTATAATAATTTGGAGAGCTGCAGCATAGATATTTGGCAATGAGTAAGCAGTTACATCAGCGAGTGAGTGAATGAGTGACAGAATGCACACACACACAGACACGCACACACACATACGTGCACAAACACACACATCCTCACACAGCTTGGAAGAATCTGCTTCCCAGCACTGAATGGATTAGCACCATGGACAGCACCCAAAGAGCTTGATTAAGACTAATCAGGTTCCACAACCCACATATTCCCCATTACTTACAATAAAAAAAAGACATCTGAATAAAACGTGTACTTTATGTGATTATTTATTTAATGTTCAGTGGGAAAGAAAATTAAGGTATCTTAGAGCCAGAGTCATGCATTTTATATGAAACACCTTTATATGATGTTCTTGCCAATGGCATAAGCTATTTCTCTTGTGTACAGCACATTGTCAAAGCCATCCTGCTGTGAGGACAGTGAAAAGATAGAAAAGGGGAGAAAGACTGTGCCATTGGAATTGTGCCTCCCGTCCATACATCTACATTTTAAGTACCTGCTGGTGCCTTTGTATGGAGACACAATAGAGCTGGATGAACGGGTCAGAAACCCGACCTACTTTCTGCACCTTTCTGCTTAACAGTGCTTTGAAAAAGTAAATCTCAGTGGTTTCCTAAGTTGAATAATTATGGAGACAGGTGAGGAAGGCATACTTCAGGCTCAGCTGTCCCCAGAAAATAAATGATAATCCTACAAAAGACAACGACATATCTAAGATACTGGGAAGATTTGCCAAAATCTGTTTCAAAAATGTTATATTCAATCTCCTGCATAAATACAGAATAATTTTATAGAGATCTGTAATTAATGGTTTGGGTTATCTTTCTTGTAAACTTCCAGATTTAGAACTTCATTGATGCATTCATTAAAAAAATTCATCAAATGACAACTGCAGGACACTGGCTATGCATTAATTCATCACATGGTTTTTGCCTTCATGAATTTCTATGTACGATGATAACATAGCTAGGGCCTATCTGGTCAAAGATGAGCAATGGCAATGGTCAGAATCCTCAGAATGCCCTGGAGCCATCACAGCTGTAACATTTAAGTTCAGTTTTGGAAGACAACTTGTAATGCTGCCAGTGTTTAAAAGCAAGGAGAGAGGTTATGCGCAGCTTGTGACCATTAGGTGAAGCATGGGGCAGATGGCAAGGGAGGCTCACCCAGGAAGAAGAGAGAGGGGAGGCTGTGTTCCTGTGGGTGAAAATGATGGCTGAGTTTTGTGATACAGCAACAACCATGGCTGTGAGATATGCACCCATAATTGCACTAGCTGAGGAGGCACACTATCTGTGAATGGTCTCCAGAATCCCGGATGTGATGTGGGGAGCATGTAGACCCACCCTGCAGACAGCCTGGGTGATTGCAGATCCTTCTTCAACCCAGAAACTCCGAGGGAGCCCCAGCCCGCCTCAGCGGAGAGCCGGCAGCCCAGGCTGGAAATTCCCTACAGCTGCCCACAGGCTGCTGGGTCCCTGGGCCACATCTCACCACTAGGATGACTCGGCAGTGCACTGCCACTGTCTACCTAGAGGAAAGGACCACGACAATATAATAGCATAGTCTGACAGGCTATTCTAGAGTAGGTGGGTGGTTTCCCTCTACCGGGGTGTCTTCCCATCAGAGTTGGAACTTACGGGGTCATGTGGGTACAAAATATAGGAAATATGAACACAGGATAACACTAGTGAGGGGATAAAATCATAGACATTGGTGGTGAGAGAAAAAGCCACATGAGGATGGAGGTAAAGAGGCCTGGTGTAGTTCTGTGATTTCTACTCCACTGAATTTGGTGAGGGGCTGGATGCTGAGCTGAAGAGAAAGAAAGAGAAGAGAAATCGCTGGAACATTTTTTTTCTGAGACCGTGTGTGGAGGGTGATGCTGTTAACTGAAGCGGTGAACGCGCCAGGGAAGGCAGGAGCACACACACAGAGAAGCCTGGTGCTACCAAAGGTCAGCCCGTCAGTTCTGCAGAACATCTGAGTAGAAATGTCCAGGGAGAGAAGGAAGACCCAGAGGTGAGGCCTAGCGGAGCGTGTGCCATGCACTTTCCCCCGCTGTGTGGAGGTTGGGGAAAGGCCCGGAGGACACTGAGAACGTGTCGTGGTGCAAAACGAGAATCACCCTGGCGATCTCACCCCTCCTACCCCTGGGGAAGACGAAAATGGGGGCTTCTCTTGCTGGAAACAGTAACAGCTTTCCCCTGGGATTTAAACCAATCACACAATCGTCGCACAGTCCTCAGGGGACAGTGCTTGGCTCTGCACGGCGTGTGGGCAGGTCTGCAGCTCCCTCTCCATCTGCCTCAGTTCACTGCCTCTGCTCCATGCTTCGAGCCGTGATTTTGGCTTTGTTTTGTTTTTTTCCTAAGCTACATCACTGTCCACTCTGCTTTCTCGGAAACTGAGAAAACACTGCCCACTGACCACAGACTCCACGTGCCTGGCACTGGGATTCCTTTTGAGTCCTAATATTTTTTATCAAGTGACTGCTTTCTCCCCAGGTGCCACCCTTAAAAATGCCATAAAATTAAAATTAACATCACAAAGGTCTAAGACAAGAATATCCATAATTTTATAGTAGAAAGAACAATAGACCCAAAATATACATTCACGCTATTCACATGCACCTTTGCTTTAAATTAAATCTTAGTACCTATAGAGTTAAGAAACAGCAAATCCAATTTTATGCCATTTTTGTTACTATAATGACCACCATGAATGGAGTTTTCTTTCCAATTAGGCTCCTTTTGGTTTTAGAATGACTTTATTTTATCATAGGAGATAATACATTGAAATGAACTAACTTAGGTTTGAGGTGTGGTTGAAATTTAATATTCTGCCACTTTGCAAATTCCTCTGGGAAAGGTGTGGGTCTCAGGAGCTTCTGACAGAAGCAAGGGAACTTGTGCCAGGAATCCACAGGAGGAACATGGAAGGAGCCCTCACTTGAGAGTTATCTACAAACATGACTTGAGGAATAAAATATTGTAAAGCTTAATAGCACAGATTGATCCTCTGAGCAGGGCAAGCTAAGACAGAAGCCAAGGCGTGACAGGGCTGCTCCATGATGCAGGAGGACACACCAGCAGGTTTAATTCCTCAGGACGCAGGGACTCTGGCCAAACCTGACCTCTCTCTGAGGCGGACGCCCTGCACATCCCCTGCTGTCTCTGTGTGCAGCACCACACCGTTAGGCACGTAGATTGTACCAGTGCCCCCCACCTTATCACTTAATCATCAAGCAAGCATTTGATTAGAATTTAGCTTCCTGTGGCTTCTCCCACCGTGGGGCAATGTCCTGGGCAGAGGATGCCAGACATCATCTTCTATCTTCTTGGCAGATGTGTTCATAGGCAAAGTGAACCAGCCAGGCCATGTGCTTCTGTCCATTCATGTGACTGGGTGGGCACAAGCCACCTAGAATCCTTTCTTCAGAGATGACAAAAATCAGCAGCTGCACCATGGAGGAACCAGGCATAAGGCCAAGGAAGAGAAGACCCTCCGATGTCTTGTGGATTAAAGGCAACAAAGAGAGATTTTCTCTGAGACACCCTTCTAATAAGGTCACTTCTATATCAGCATTGAAAGAGAAAGGAAACAGTGTAGAACAGTGAAACTTTGCAAGGGTAGTTTTTTTTTAAATTTCAGAATTATAAGAGCTAACACTTTAGGAGAGCCTGAGCAAAATTAAACTTTTTGGCTCCATGAGTAGAAGCGGCAGGTCTCAAGGACTGGAGCACTTGGAGGAGTGGCCGCTTTGCCCACCGACCACTGACTGACCCTCAGCCATCTCCTCCTCTCCTCGCACAGCAGGTGACGTGCGATGCCCCGGACTTCTCCAGAGGTGGCTGAACGACGCGCTCCGCAAGCCCCAGGCACCCCGAGTGCATGCAAGTGATTCTCTGCCTCCAAGACAGTATCTCATTCCTATTAAAATGGATTATAGCATTTAAAACCTCATTTTAACCAGAATGAAAATACATGCATGTTAACTGCTCTCTTCTGTCTGCTGTCTTTATTCATCACCAAAAAATCACGTTCAATAAGGACATAGTTTCAGCGTCACTTAGAGCCGTTTTGATTAAGGGAACTGATTTTTAAGAAAAAATGTAGATATAAAATCAAGTTATTCTGAGGATGACCAAAAATGGAAGAGTAGGCATGATGGGTCTGCTCCTTTGGTCCCCGAGTACTAATCCTTCTCAGGAGAGTTGTTCTGGTTTGTGTCGAGGTGTCCCCCCAAAGCCTCTTACAGTCATGGGGTGGCTTCTGGAGTTTGTGATTAATTCATGACCCAGTGCTGGGATTATGGGAATGAGTGCTACACTCACCCTAGGGCAGACAGGCTGGATGCAGCGTAGGAGAGGGAGGGAAGCTGTCTCACGGCTGCAGCCACTGCTGCGCCTCCTCCCTCTGCTCTTGCTGCTTTGCTGTTTTCCGCCACTGTGAACTACTGCCCTCTGCCATGTGCCACTCAGCCTTGGAGCCAGCTGAGTATGGAATGAAAGCTCCACTAACTGTGAGCTAAATAAAGCTTTCCTTCCATCATTTTGGGTGTCGGGTGTTTGTCCTAGCAACAAGAGAAAAATAACTGAGGCGACAGTTGTGTGAACTTCTAGCCACTGCCACTTGAGAGCCCCTGCTTATGGAGCAACTGCCCCCAATATGTTCTAAGCACACACAACTATATGTCTAACTTGTAGCTCTTAGCTACTTCCAGAATGGGAAGGTGATGTTTTGTAGATTAGACACAGTGGTTAAGGTGCACGCTGTCACTGTCTTTGAACAGTCACAGAGATATTCAATAGAAGTCAGAAAATTTGACATATCTTTTAGAATCACTGAATTTATGATTTCTCTTATTTTGTGACCAGTTAAAATACAAGGTGCATTTTGTGAAGGTTGAAAAATCTATCAATGATTTATATAATTCTATTTTCATCACATACATGTTTTATAACTATTATGGTTTATGTCTAGTCCCCCCAAAGCCTCCTGCAATCATGGGGCAGGGACTTCTAGAGTTTGAGACTTGAGTCATGATCCACTGGGATTATGCATTTTAGTACTGATGGGACTATGGGTCTGAGTCTTTCTGGGATTATGGGTGTGGCCTAAGGTGGCTAAAGCAGAGAGCCTGAATGTAATATAAAGAGAGACAGAGAGACAGACAGTGGTTGTTGCTCTCTGCGCCCTGGTTGGTCTGTTGCCTCTGTCGAGATTGTTGCTGTTCTGCCGCCATGAACTGGATGCTCTCTGCCCTGTTCCACTCAGCCTTGGGCCAGCTGAATATGGACTGAAACCTCCAGCATCTATGAGCTAAATAAACCTTTCCTTCCTTCATTTTGAGTGCTGGGTATTTGTCCCAGCAACGAGTAAAAAGTAACTAAGACAATAACACTTGCTGGCATCATTGATTATTGGTTTTGAAAAGGATTATTAGCATACAAATATAGAGGGGAAAATGAGACACACGTCAGAGATGAATACGTGACATTAGTGAGAAGAGAAGAAGCTGAGAGATGGGGTGTGGTGGTGCGCACCTGTCATCACTCTGCTGGGGAGGCTGAAGACAAGAGGATGACTGTGAGTCCGAGCTGTGTAGTGAGACACGGTAGCAAATACATTGAGAGAGAGAGAGAGAAAGAGAGAGAGAGAGAAGGAACAGAGAGAGAGAGAGGGTGAGAGAGAGAGAGGAGACAAAGAGGAAGCTTTGGCCTTCATTCTCTCCCACACTGTTGCCTATGATGAGGCCGCAGCCTCCCCTGTAGCCTCCTCCCGCTTGGGTTGCACATGCGCATGCATGCTGCTGCTATCCCCTGCACTTGACTCTTTTCCACATAACAAATATAAAATGACCATTTTTTGCCTTTTAACCTATTCATATTTTCTGATTTCAAACATCACATACTATCTCACGTATTATGGGAAAAATTAGAAATGTTTGGAAACCCAAGGTTCTACTCACTGTTCTACTATTTTCAGGAGTGGTATGTGTATATGTGATAGCCCAGTAGAACTTGCTGCTGTCTGTGTGATGCACTCATGCATCACCGGACTGAGACGCGGTAGCTCTCTACAGGTCCTCGAGACACAG
Organism: Capromys pilorides; assembly: GCA_004027915.1. Lineage (NCBI taxonomy): Eukaryota > Metazoa > Chordata > Mammalia > Rodentia > Capromyidae > Capromys > Capromys pilorides. The sequence goes on from PVKN010004632.1 coordinate 19,729, forward strand.
TGTCATGCCTTGTGTGATGCTGGTGCTTTCAAACGGAGTCACTTTGGTGTGTGTGTGTGTGTGTGTGTGTGTGTGTGTGTGTGTGACCAAATATGCCATAATTTGAATCCATCAATGAATAAGGCTTAGTTGTTTTGATATCAGTCTATAACATCATCTGTTTTCCAAAAGATACCTAAGCAAGTAATCAGTAGCTACATTGTGTGGAATATTTATTTTTCCTGTAAGGCGTGCACGAAGAGTTGCACATGTCTATCCCTGTTTATGGACGTGCAGCCACCGTCTGCATCTGTCTGTTATCTGTCTCATGTTCTCTCACTTAATCCTGATGAAAGTTTTACAAGGAAGACCTGATTCCAATAGTATGGAGGGAAATGAGGTTTCTGAAGATGACACGGCCTGCCCAAGGGTGCGCTGGTAAGGGCTCTGTGGAGGGTTAGCCTCACGGCTGTGCGACTTTGAGTCCCATGCCTAAGGGCGACTCGACACATCTGCTAGCAAGATGGTGAACAAGTTATCCATTGCATGTCTGTGCATATCATAGGCAGGGTACAGTTAGAGAGGAGCTTTTGTAGGGTAGGAAATGATACCCTTTAGAGAGACAGCTAATGTATTTGTCATGGATATATGCTGATCTCCACTGTGTTTCCATTACTCAGGATACTCTTCAGAGAGCCTGGAGAATTATTATAATGGCCAGATACTTTCAAAATGGGATAACAAGTAGATAGTTGAAAATTGGAAAGTTCCTCAAATTTCCCCTGAAATAATGCAATCTCTTTTCTTATCAACAACAATTTGCAGCATAATAAAATTGTAAAAGAAATACTTTCAATTTTTAAAAAGAAGAGATTTCTGGAGAGGTAGAGCATCCATTTATAATGCCTTCTGCTCTCCAATCTACTCAATTTTGAGTTTGAGCAGATTGTAGACTTGTTTCTGAAAAAAGAAAAACAGAGCTCAGTGGTTGAGGGATGAGCCAGGGTGGTGGGACAGGACTGTCCCCTTGGACTCTTCCGCTTCCTAGCCAGTGTTGAACTTCAGACAGAGTCTGGCTGGGGACCCCAGCACACGTCTTGGTGGTGACTTCAGGTGGTGACTGGTCCATGTGGCCATGGGTAGTTCATGACAAATGGAGAAGGGATTCTGTCACAGAGCTTCCGAATGGGTTCTAGAACCAGGTCTGAGTTGTGTTGCCAGCCTTGCTTTGAATCTATGCCCTACGAGGGAGGATTGCTATCTTTTCCGGTGAGGCTGACAGAAAACACTGCGACATTCAATAAAAATGGCAGGAGAAATGTAGTGGGGGCAAAAGAGGCCCAGTTCTGAGCCTTTTGTCTTTTTTTTTAATGGCCGGCTCAGCCTACCCTTGGGGTGGGGCTGACACAGCATGTGGTGCCAGGGATCGAACCGTAGTCCCTTAGGTTGCTTAAGCTTTCTTAAGCAGGCGTTTTAGACCCCTGAACCATCTCACCGCTCCCCCAGCCTTTTGTGGACTTCCATTCCCAGTGTTGGTGTGAATTTCATGGGGAGTTTCTACTTAAAATACATTCTCTGATATACATTTTCTATAAATGTTCACAGAAAGCAAGTCAAATTATTCACAGTAGAATTCTTAGTGGCTAATAAAATCGACCACTCTCGCCAGGGGACATTAATCAGCGGCTGCTCCAAAATGCCTGAACAAACACAGCGCCCGACTGTGGATCAACGGCACCCGCAGACAGCTTCTGAATATTAGTGTATCAGCAAACCATATGGCAAATTAGACTTCTCTCTGGTAATTTACCGGAAGGAAGCCAAAATAATTAGAAATCACTCTCAAATAATGCAGTTGCGCACAGCAACTCGGTCTCTGAAATGAAATGGTTTGCAGAAATGTCTGCTTCGCAGGTAGATGCAAACGACAGGCTACAAACCGGGTGCTTGTACCACACATCATAGTGCAAAACGCGCTTCCAGACTGCATTCTAAGCCAGGAGGCGCTTTGCCATCTGCTCTCTGTATCAATCTGACTTTGAAGGGTTTTGTTTGTTTGTCTTTGAGTCTGGGTAAACTTGCTCTGAATTTGAGGGTAGCCAGATACAGCCTGTGCATTGTCTCCGCAGGAGCATCTTGCTTGCGGGCAGAGGGTGCAGATACTTCGCCCGTTTCCTCACCGGCCCTTGTAATCTCTTCTATTGCACTCAGTGTCTTGGGAAACAGAAATCATTTTAAATGACTAACCGCATGGATCTGAAGGTGCTGAGGGCGCCTGGACAACTCTCTGTCCCGAGGCTCCCTGGGGGCCTTGCTCAGGTTTGGTCTGGGATGCGGAGGGGAGCACTGGAGCTGCTTTCTCCCCAGCCTCTCAGGTGCTGCACCTGCGGCTAGTTGGGCCCCGGAGCCCAGCAGCACGCTGAAGACGCCCTACGCTTAGCTGAGCAATGCGGTGCCCCGAAGGACCTGACTTCTTCCCCTGATACGTGCCATACCAGGAGTGGCAATGTTTTTCTACTTTTTATTCCCTAGCCTTTGAACTTCATTGAACATGAGGGTGCTTCATCTAATTTGGTCTCTGTGGCAGGAATTCCAGAAGTATGTTTGCCTCTATAGAGGATGAGATATGGAAAATAGACACACAAGGTTCTTCCTGCCTCGAAGCACATCGGGCTCCGAAGAGGCGCCTACACCTGTATAAATACGCACATCTTCTTCCAGGAGGAGAAGCGACTACCATAGGGGGAGGACACAAACCCAGCAAGGCTCCTGTGAGGAAGTGACAGCCAGCCAAGCTCTGAAGTGGCAGGAGGCACCAGGGAGGACGGTGATGGAGGAAACCAACCACGGAAACCTTTCAATCAAGGGTGAAATGATGGAGGATGTGTGTGGACCGAGACCATGCTAGAGAGGACGCGAGAAACCACGTATGCCAGACCTCAGTGGCACAGCACAGGTTCAGCCACAAAGCAGGAAGTCAGGGCAAGATGCCTAGCAGTGTGAACTGCTCATGTCTGAGTAGCTGCCGTAAGCCGAGTGGATTAGAACAATAGTGGATAAGAAAGTTAGAAGGCTGCTAGGATGTTCTGGGCCAGAGTTTATAAGGGATTAGGGAAGGCAGAGGCAGTAGAGACGGAAACAGAAAAAGATGGTCGATAGACACACATGAGTGTGTGTGTGTGTGTGTGTGTGTGTGTGTGTGTGTATGTGCGCGCGTGCGCATTCAAACATGCATGCAAATGTGCTTTGGAAGATTTGTGGTCTCATTTCCTAGCTGATCAGATGTGGGAAATGAGGAAGAGAGAGATATCCGGGCCAGGACCAATGTTGGCCGGTAGTGGTGTCACTCGCTGTGAGTGACACATGAAAGAAAGAGCAAGTTTTGTGAATGAGTTGTTAGAGCAGGTGAGGGAAATTTTGCTCACAGAAGCTTGCAAGATTCCTGTCCCGTGTTGGTCCCGGGCATTCTCCTGCCGCCGCATATGCTTCGCGGGTGTCTCAGGCTTACTTTAATCAGCAGCAGTAAGGCAAATGACTGTGGTAGGGAACAAGTTTGTGATGCTGACAAATTCCTAGACACTAGAAACATGGCCTTGGACACAGCATCACACTTGAAGCGGGAGGATGGAGCAAGTGGCTTTTTTTTTTTTTTTGCTTCTTTTTTTGTGGGTCTCACGGGAAGCAGTGGCCAAAGCAGGATAAGCAGGCTGAGATGCCTGTGCTTATGCAATTCAGGAGTAGTTTGAGGTGTGTGAGCCGATCCTCGATGTCCGCCCTGTGCGCTTGGCCTGCGTAACACAGGGTAACAAAAGCACAGTGTCAGGACAGAAAGGGTTGGGCCTGTGCTCAGAACTGGCTTGGGTGGCCAAGCCCTGTGCAGGGGTGTGTCGTTCTTTGTGTTAGGAGTTGGCCACCCCAGGGAGGGACAGTCCTTCTGTAGTGAGCAGTCTTTCAGACATCCAAGCCCCAGGGTACCAAAAAGTAACAGCACTGGTGTTAGATCTAAGGGTCAGTGGGGCATAATAGAGACTTGAGGAACATCAAGGTCAGGGTGAAGGATATATGTTTAAATGATAATCAAATACTTATTTAAAGCCAGCAGGTGGTGAATATAGTGTATGGAAGAATGTAGAATTGGGGCAGAAATGTCTAGCACAGAGTTGTTCCACAATCCAACACTGCAAATATAGGGAAGAAGAGCAGACATCCTCAGAATTTATGGGGAATGGCAGTGGAAGATGCTGGAGAGAGCCAGAGGGTTCTGGCATTGTGGAAATCGAGGAAGGGAAATGGAGAGGCTGGCACAGCCAGCGCGATCTATCAAGATCAGTGGTGACAGGGCACAGAGCCTGTCACTCTTGACTTATTAATTTATCTTTTCCTTTTTTAAATAATGTTTTTTTGTACTGGCAACTGAAGTGACTGCTGCAGTGAGACACTCTGTTCCAGTCTCTTTTACAGCTATGGGTTTTCAAATTTGGAAATTTTAAAATATTGTCGCCGTAGTCATAATGAGTTCCAGAATTTCCCATCCAAATTTTATTGATGACATATGATGAAAATGAGACTAAAGTTTTTATTTCACTGACTCTGTAGCTGTGACCTCGTATATTACTTGTCCTGTCTTCAGCTGGGAAAGTTATGATTAAATGTTGGAACTTTATTTGTGGTGCTAGGACTGAATTCTGGCCTTGCACATGCTGCCTGGGCCAGCCCTCTACCATGGGGCTACCCCTTTAGCTGCAATAAGAATTTTAGAACATGGAAATGATCATTTCTGTATTCACTCAACAATCATTCTTTGTTTAAAGAAATGACAGAATCACAGTTATAGAGATCATCATGTGGTTATAAAAGGACACTTTTATTGAGTTGATTCATAAAACATGAGAAGACATATCGTAAGATAAAATGTCCCTCTCTGCCCACCAGTGTGCTTTGGCATCTTAGTTGCCCAGGTAACATTGCCTGTTCCTGTTCCAGTTGTCTCCATCTCCTAGAAACTTTGGCTGCTCACTGTGATGCACATTTTATAAACCAACCCCTGTGAACAAGCCGCTCTGTCTGAGCACCTCCTGCCTGCTTAGCCCATATAGACTTCAGACCACCAGAGATCGGGCCGTGGTATTTTGGGAATGATCCCCATCAGCGCCTGTCCATGCAAATAAATCTACCTCCAAATCCTGGGTGTCACTTTGATGTTTCTGCCTGCCCTTGTGGTATAGCTTTCATGTAATGCTTTCAGAGTCATTAAACTTTTTCAAAGATTTTTTGCAGCACAGGTATAGAATTGAAAAATAATAGCCATTTCTCTTAGAAGGTATTTTTGTTTACTGTTTTGATATCATTAGGAGTTGGAAAATTTAAACTTATATAACTGTGAAAATGACATTCCTGACACTTGCAACTGTACGGTGTCTGATCAAATCTCTCCTCCTCTTGGCATCTCCTCAAGTGTTCTGTCCTGGGTGTCATGTCCTATTTATCTCCCCCCACCCCAACATCTACAAGCACCTCAATAGTTCACTTACACCCTGCTTTCTGTTCCTTTGCCTTCTCCAGTGACTTGGTCAGCTAGAATATGTCACAGCCACCTGTCTGAGGACAGCACTAATGTCACTGTTCCTGCTATGTTCTAACCAGTGGAGTGACATCCTCACTTTGGACACACCCTAAAGATTCTAGTCCAGCTTGATAGCCACGTTGTGTGAAGGTACAGTGACCCCACCACTGGTAGGCCTATTACCATGAAGTGGTCTGCCTTTACCTTAGATCTACATTTAATACCTCAGAAACATTGTAAAACACTTCTGGTGATTCTAGTAAACCCATTCAGTTTTTTCTCCATCATATTTTGTTCTTAGTCCTACCCGTGTTTTGAGTAACTGACCTCAGTTACTGGCTTCCTGGCAATGTTCAACTTGATATTCATATGACTATATTCCCATGCAAGTTATTGACAAATAAGCTTTTCAGCACTGGACCAGTGATAGAGGCTTTTGGGAGCAGGCTTCTTGGTGATGTTAGTGAATAAACAACCACATTTCAACTTCGATTTTCCTCTGTCACACAAAGTGCAAAGCAACGAGCCATAGTCTGACTTGGCCAACAACTCCTGCCCCGCCGCTCTGTAGGCAGTTGTGGGAATGCAGTGCTATGGCTGTGTCTAGGTGTTCCCCAAGCCTCAAGCAGTCATGGGACAGGCTTCTAAAGGCTGTGACTGATTCATTGTCCAATGCTAGGATTATGGCTGTGAGTGCTACACCCGCTTAGGGGCAGGCAGCCTGCATACAGTGTGAGGGAGAGAAAGGGATTTCTCTCTGCTGTTCCGCCCTTGTGCTCCTGCTGCTTTAGCTGTTAGACCTTGCCATGCACTGCCGCCCTCTCTCATGTGCCACCTGCCTTGGAGCCTTGCAGTATGGACTGAAACTTTTACAATCTGTGAGCTAAATAAGCCTTTCTTTACTTAATTCTGAGCATTGCGTAATTTGTCTCAGCAGCCAAGACATGCAGTAAGTGTCTTGTTGAGCAAAACCTCCACACATTTCTCTCTTGTCACCTTTCAGTAGCCCTTCCATAAGAAAGAATTGTAGAAACAAAGAGATAGAGAGACTTCAAAAATGACAAAATGGTGGTGATGAAACTACCTGTAAAAATCTATTATCTAAGTTCTTAAATAAATGTCCCCATTTCCTGCTTTGCTTGTGAGTTGAATGGTCAAGAAAATATTTCGGGGGAAGCATAGCAACTTCTCTGGAATACTCTCAGGGGAAGTCAATGATTTATGGTTTATTCTGCACTGAGATCATGTCTCTGTTTTAGTCAGGGGCGTGTGTTTAAGCTTTATTGTTTTTGAAAAAGGAGAAATAGTCCTGAGGATCTTTAGTGCACTACTTTCCACACTGTGAATCTGTGCTGCTGTGACGGCTGTAACGTCTCTGACTAAGCCGGTGCTAATAATAAACTAATCACATTGTATTGGCTGAGAAAAAGCAATGAAATAAACCACTCCCACATAATGGAGACTTGATCACCAGCTGTTAAATAGTAAATATTTAAACACTGTTGTCCTTGCACAACAGAGAAATTATGTGAAGCGAATCCCATGGGGTGTTCGTTGTGCTTCTAAGCATCCACCACAAAGTGGACCCCGCCAGGGCTCCCCCCGACAGTGCTGCCCTGCATGTGCATTTATCAGAGCGGGTGAACTTGAGCATCCGGATGCACATGTGTTTTAGCGCAGTCGCACCAGTGCACAAGGCCATATTTCTATTGGCTGTTTAATTCTTTTTGACTACTCAAGCCACCATCAAAAAACAAACAAAAAAAAAAAAAAAAGAAAAGAAAAGTGGGGTGGGGGGGTCCTATGTTCTGTCAGGGTTTCTTATCCCCAAGGAAAAAAAAATAACAAGAAAAGAGGATTTCAAGGTTGAGCCTACACGGGGGACATCGATGAACCAGAGACCAGTCTTAGAAAATAGAAAATAAAAAGGGCTGGGCATGGGGTTCAGTCTGAAAGCCTTAGTTTTACTTCTAGTACTGCTAGAAGATTTTTGTTTTAATCACATATAACGTCAATGCTGTTCATTTTAGCACATCTTATAGCATCTTTGATATTTCCTTAATCATAAACTCATAGAAAGTTGTGTACAAATGTATATTGTTGTGAATGCTTTACCCAGTTATGTCCAATGCAAACTATGAAACAGTAACAAAAGGAAGGAACTGTCATTCCTCCACTGCAGAGCTTGTGCAAGTGTACGCCCCTGCCATGGTTTGGGCTTCTTGCAAGGGGAACTGCATAATTGTAGGACACATGCTGTAATGATATTTTATAAAGAATCACCAAAGAACCACACACAAGAGATGCAGGGAATATGTCCAGATACTAAACACGAAAGACTCCCGCTAAGAGCCTAGATCCTAATATCATGCATGAGTCCAGCTGAAAACCTAGAGCTCATAACAATGCCTCCCACAAGTCCAACTGGAGACTGGAGCCTCCAAAACGTCTCATGCATGTCTGCTCCACAGATCCTGCTGAAAAGACCCAAGGCCAGTGGTGGAAGCTAGGAAGTATATGCCAGTGGGCTGAAGGATCTGTGCTAGCAGGCTGAGGGATCTGAACTGGAGCTAGGAAGCGATACTCAAGGTAAGCACCAGGGCTCCCGGAAAAATACCACAGCATCCTCAGTAACAGGATGACACGGTTGTACCCCACATAGACTCATGCTCCCAGCATCAGAGCCAAGACACGGAGCTTCCCCTACCACAGGCTCATTCACGCTGTCTCTTCACAGCCATGCAAGCCCTGACTGCCTTCTCTGTCTGTCACCTTTGCGGCTTTTCTATTGCATGTCATACAAACAGAATCATGTAGTACGGGACCTGTCGTGGCTGGGTTTGTTGCCCCACAATATAGTTTGCTTAAGAGCCATCTGAGCTGTTCTGTACATCAGTGTGCTGGTCCCTTCAGTCAGTGCGCAGTACTCTGTGGTGTAGGTACACTGCCACCTATGAGGAACACCAGATGAGGGACTGCCGGGTTGTTTCCACTTTGACACAAACAATCCTATACAACCTTTTTGTATGAACAACCATTTTCAGCTATCTGGGATGAATGTTCCAGTGTGCAGTGGCTTGATAATAATGATCTCGCTGTCTCTGTCTCTGTTTTTTTTTTTTTTTTAATCTGTCTGTCTGTCTGACTGTCTGTCTGTCTGCCTGTCTTGCCAGCCTAGATCCAGCATGGTTAGACCATTCCGTATCACCATTAACGTGTGCAGAATCTGGGTTCTCTGTGTCTTCATCAGCCATTGGTGCCACATACACTCCCGAGTTCCCTGCTAGGTTATCGATTTCTTTTGGCTGGGTTCTGGTTCTCTGCCTGTTGAACATGTTCTTAGAGGTGATCCCATTGTTTCAGCAAAGGCTCATGCAATCTAGCAACCATAGACCTTGAGCAGGACAAGCTGTAACTTTCCTCCAGGCCAGACCACTTAGGTCCCTTGAATTTAGTCACTGTAGACAAGGACAAGGCTGCATGCGGTTGTCTAAGAACCAGAATCTCAGCAGACCTAGTGAGACCATAGTACCCTGGAATAGTGGGAGCTGTCCTCAGATAGGTGTCTTAGATTCTCCAATTTTCATAGAAAAATTTATAATACAATTTGTGAGAACTCTCCTGACTTGAAAATGCAGGCACGGGTGTTCAAAGCCTGAAGGCCCACAGATGTCCTGACAATCAATTCTGGACTGAAGACAAGAGATTGGAGATCTCTAATTTAGAGAGGGGAGACATGCAAAGCAAAACAACTGTGCACTCTCTTCAGACACAAGAGTGCTATTTTAGGCTAAATAAATACAAAAAAGAAGGGCTAGGGATGTAGCTCAGTAGAATAAGTGCTTGCCTGGCAAGTGCAAGGGCCTGAGTTCAATCCCTGGTTACACACACACACACACACACACACACACACACGTAAATAAAAAATAAAGCAAGAAAAAAGAAAAGTCTTCACAGTTTAGGAATTTTATCAAATTAGAATATACTTATGAAGCACGAGAGAGAGAGAGAGAAAGAGAGAGAGACAGAGAGAGAGAAAGAGAGAAGAGGGGGAGGGAGGGAGGGAAGGAAGGAAGAAAGGAAGGAGAGAGGGGGAGGAGGAGAAGGCTCTGGATGCAGGAAAGAGAATTGGGGAAGGCAGGAAGAAGCCATGGGTGCAGGGTGCAGCCAGTCAGGCATGAAGCCCATCAGATGTCTCCTCAGTTTGCTTATTACAGCACAGGGCACACATCCTGTGTCTGGCTTCGGCTGCTTTCTGGTCTGCGCTTCAGGGCTGAGTGGATGAGCTGCCCTAATGACTCTAATCCCTGGCTTCCGCTTGGCTTCACCCCGGCTCCTGAAGACTGTGGTCCTCGGAGTTCCCCAGCCATAACCAAATTGGAAATAATTCAGAGCGTTCATGCAGACAAATAAAGGTGGACAGCTATGATTGGAGAGTGTTTCATGGTAATTATTACATTGATTCAGTTTGGTTTTTGTGATAATTGTGGTATTAATCTACTAGACATTTTATTTCAGTGTTAAGTTATTGCAAATACCTTCAGAGCCCTTTAGAATTAGACTTCTTTATTACCAGCCAAAAAATGGTGCGAAACAGCAAAGTTTTCTTTTCTTTGGCCAACAAAACATTCATACATTTTACCATTAGGAAGAATTATTTTTTTTTTAATTTCCCCACAAAGTACCAGAGAAATCCTTCACAAGGACACAGCACCTCACAGGAACTCAGCAATCCCAAGGGAAAGCACAATTTCTTATGATTTTTTAAAGAAGTATATTTAGTACAGAGTCTACAGAGTTTCGCTATGAAGATTGGACTCAGTAATTCTTCTGTTTTCAGCCTCCCAAATGCTGGGATTATAGGCGCACGCCACCACTCTCATTCTCAACTGCAGTCTCAGAGCATCCCAGGGGCAGGTCCAGCATGGCACAACGGCGATCAAACCCTAGCCACTGTACTCTGCCTAAGCAGGTGCTTTAGTCCACTGAACTATCTAACCAGCCCATGATTTCTGATAGATTTTAAAGCTTAAAAGGTACAGTGAGAGTGTAGATTTCTGAATGTGCTTACTACAGTAAGAATCATATTTTAATAAAAAATAATTCACAAATACAGCAATGCCAATAATTTTAGCCCAAAATTATTTGTGTAGTGACAGGGAGCAACACTCATAAGATGAGAAGCTACGCTTCACACTTGTTGGTCCCTTGATATCCAGGATGTCGAAAGAGGAGATGCAGCCCAGCAGAAGTGCCACATGAGTGCAGGGACAAGGCCAGCTGGTGTGGAGGTGTGTGTGTGACTGCCACACTACTCTTAGGGGTTCTAGCCGGCTGACCGCTGCACATGCAAATGTCTAACAAATACTTGCTGCATGTTCAGCATCCGATGTGCTCATTGAATTGACTCATCAAAAATCGTTTTTCATAATTTTCACTGATGTGCAACATTCTTTCAAAATTAAATTATTTGAGGTGTGATTCCTTTAGATATTTTTCATACAAAGAACAAAAATAAATGTAATGGCTGAGAACACCTTTAGGCACTCCTTTTTGAAAACATTTTTAAAGTTGGTTGTAAGTACATTTAAAATCAAACCTTGAAATTTGTGCATGAGTGCTAATGTTTTCTACTTTCTCATTTGTAGCTCATTCTCTGGGAAACAGTTTAAATTGTGTAAATTTTAGCAAACTCAGCCACCCCTCATTTATCTAGTGTCAAGCTTCAAAAGCAAAAACTTTGTTATTGCTAAAAGTATCAACTCTGTGGCATTTACGTTAGGGAAGCATTTCTATCTCTCTTTTCTCTGTCAGAGAAAGATTTGTTTATTCTCTTTTAAAATTTTATTTTAAAGACAAAAACAGTGAAGAAGATACAGAAATTTGCAACACAGTCATAGATTAGCAATATTTAACTTTCTATGCATAGTTAGTTATCTTCAAAGTAGCTGCTCAGAGTACAAGACATAGGCGTGAAAATTTAATCAAACCATTTAAGCACAAACTGTTATTTTATATGAGGCTCAATTTGAAAATATTAGCTGGGAAACCTGTCCTGGCCAGTCAGGCATGGCAAGGCGTCCTCGTCCATGTCCTGTGAAGTTAAAGACTACTTGAGACTCCATGTTTGTACCTACTGTGTGATTTGTTTATGTACTGTTTTGTGACCAGGTAATAGATCCATTTGAAACAGAATGGCTTTTTTTCTCCATTATTCCTAGTCCATGTGTATTGTTCATTACTGAGTATGGAGCCAATAACTTTTTGCTCCATAAATTAATCAGTAAATTAAGGGAAAACATTTTCATGTTCACAAGAAGACCCTCTCTGAGTATCAAATTAAATTTATGCCTTCTATCTTATTAGTGGAATTCTGCTATGGCCAGAATTTCTGAACTCTGGTGAAGAATACCTGCAAGAAGTCCCAATCAACAAATTTTCTCACTAGGGAAAAATAAAAAAAAGTGAAGAATATTTCAGTCATTATTTTCCAAATCAAAGGACTTTTCATTAGAAAGAAGTGGTGATCTCATGGTCAGTTATCAGAGACTCAGGTCGATCTTAATCCCCACACTACGTACTGTTTCTATCTTGTGTCTATTTACAGAGAGATCTGATTGTTATGGAGGATTTGGCAATGGATTTTAAGGCAAAGGGAGGGTGCTGCTTCTCAGGAATCTTCATCATGAAGGCATTTTTGCTCAGTGTGCTCAGGGAAAACGCAAAAACATGGATGAAATCTTCACTGATGCCATTATCAGTGAGTTTAAAGAGATGCAAGCAACAAGCTGGTTGTGAATTCAACAAGATGATGCAAGACACAAGAGACCATACTAGTAAAGAATTAGAGACCAACCTACCTGAAGCATACAGAACTCCAAATAACATTAGCCCAATTAAAAACATACCCAGACATATGATAATCAAGATCCCAGAAATTCAGCACAGGAACAGTATACTAAAATCAGCCAGAGATAAGAAACAGATCACATTAAAAAGGAAACCCATCAAGATATCTGAATAATGGCAGATTTCTTTTCACAAACCATCAAGTCAAGAAGAGCATGGAGCAAAGTACTTCAAGTCTTGCAAGAAAGCTAATTCCTTCAAAACTCTCTACATATATCCTTCAAAACTATAGACTGCTATACCCTTCAAAACTCTCTTTCAAGTTTGATGCAGAAGTGAAATACTTCTATGACAAAGAATAACTAAAGAGACCACAAAGATTTCAAGCAGAAATCTCCAGGACATAATAAATCCTGTTAAAAACATGGACAGCAGATGACCAACATGAGAACAGAATTGGGATTATAAAATATGACTGGGCAGCAGGCAAGACAGCTCAGCACTCTAAAGCACCTGTTTAGGCAGGCCTAGGAAAGCGCAGGGATGGAGGTTTGATTCCTAGCACCACATGCCACATCAGCCCCACCCCCAGGGAGGGCTAATCCAGCCACAAAGAAAAGAAAGAAAGAAAACATGGCTGATACCACAATTGGTGTACTCACAGCCCCTCAAACACAGCCAGGAACCATGGGAAATGGAATGAGATAGCAGCAGATGACACAAGAAAACTTGCTGAAGAATTATAGAAGCAAAACAAAGACTAGAAGATTGCACAAAAGGTAATTTTTTGAAAATTTTTTACTAAAAAAATTTTACTAAATAATTAAAGGACCAAATTTTATAGCCAAAATATATAAAATATTTATTTATAAAAACTG
>PVKN010004633.1:0-10418 GCA_004027915.1 Capromys pilorides
ATCGAACCGCAGTCCCTGCAGCTGCCTGAGCTTTCCTAATCAGGCGCTTTAGACCACTGAACCATCTCGCCAGCCCCCTCCCCTCTTTATTTATAAAACTTTGTTTTCATTTTTTCTTTCTGTCCTTTTCCCTTCCCCCCTTTTAGTCCCCTTTTCCTATGAACATTTTCTTCCCATTTCCCAGTATCTGTTTCCAAATGTTTCCTATGATTCCTGATAGTCACTATTCCTAGGTTTTCCTTAAATAAAAAAAGATAATTTGGAACTTGGGGTATAGCTTAGTGTTGTAGAACTTGTATAGCATGGGCAAGGCCCTGGATTCATCCTTGGCACAACACACACAATTACTCTATGATACTTGTGTTACAGTAGTAATCATATACTTGATTGTGAGACCAATGTGGAAAGTCATAAACCACAGATGACTCTCTTCTTACAGATAGACCTAGCCCCCTCTTAAGTAAGTTTATGTGGAGACTTAATTTGAAGTCCTGCTGTGTTGTACTTTTTATTTACTTGGCCAAGTGGTAGCCCAAATAGCTAAATGGTATTTACCTCTCTGCCGCATGGGACATACATTATCTTCAGCCTCATTAGAATAACCAAACCTAGCAGATATGACTGTAAGAACTGTATATATATCATTTATAACTCTCAGAAGGCAGAGGAATGATTCTTCACTTCCTCTTTCAAGTTGTTATGTGGTAACCTCTACTTTTTCTTCACAGTGCTGTTCATGTACCGTGACATTAAACATCATATATATCTGGAATACTCGGGAAAGCAGGACCCAAGCCCAATCAGTATATGTTTCCCATTTAATGTGTTACCAACTGTGTTTCTCTGGAGCATCATCCCTCTTATGAATAGAGACTCACCTGTCTCACAGAGTTGCATTATGTAGTACAAGCTACTCTTGAACTTGCTTATGGAGCCCAGGCTGGCCTTGAATTCACTGTGATCCTCCTACCTCATCCTCCTGAGTGCTGGGATTATAGATGTATGCCACTATTCCTGGCTACCTTTTTGGAAATTAAAAAACAAGTGCATTCTTCAGATCTTCTCTTGGTATCAGAGGCTATGTGTAAACTGGGTGTGTTTAAAGAATGAGTTGATACTTAAAATGGTAGTTTAGTGTTGTTGCTGTTACTATTTTTGATCTTGGTCTTTTAAGAAACTGGCATTTTCTAAGGCCCTTCTTGTCAGCTACTGTTTTGTCTGACCTTGGGCAAATACGCTTTCACCAGGTCCCAAAAGCAAAAAAAAGAGTTTGTATGTATTGTTTGTATGTTATCCACAACCTTACTGCCACAAAAATAGCTGTCATTTGTAGCGTTAACTTAGGTGAGTACTTTGCTGGTAGATTGTCTGTAGTTTATTGAAATGGGACCTTGCTATGTTGCCTAGGTTGGCCCTGTCTTCCTCATCATTCTGAGGAGTTGAGGCTGTTAAGTGCACACCCAGTTACTGGTGGGTTTTTTTCTAGAGGGTACTACAAAACACAGCCATTCTCTCAGATGCTACCCCTGAAGATGCAAGGGCTACAAAGGACACTATTTATAACAGAGCTTACTTAGTTCTTAGTAATAGAGCTCTGGCTGTTTTTCTTTTTGCTTTCTAATAGTGTGCCATCAAGTATGTTTAGCCCAGCCTGGCTCTGTGAGAACAGGAATTGAGGCATCCTAGAGTACTGGTATGAGACAAGTGACAAGCACCTTCTGTCCTGAGAGACTGGCAGTGGCCAGCTTTTCACAGTGATTTATTTTTATAATGAATATAACCAAAAAAGGATATTTCAGTCTATATTTTAAAAGGAGAATACCATTTAGATATTGGAGCAAACTCACAAGAATGGTCACATCTAGTCATTGTGTGGCTCCTGTGTATGACATTTGATTAGTCAGCACTAGTCAATGCATTGATTTCTCATTTGTAATTGCACATCTATAGTTTACATGGAAATAGGCATGAGAGTAATATAAAATGTGTTGACTTTTTATTAGGGTGACATAATATCTGAGGATAATTTAAAGAGGGAAAGGTTTATTTGGCCCCATTTTAGGGATATTTGTCTGTGCTCACTTGGCTCTGTTGCTTATAGACCTGTGATAGGTTGAAATACCATGGCGAAAGGGTGTGGGGTGGAAGGAGCACCTCATGGCAGCCAAGAAGCAGCAGGAAAGAGCCAGAGAGGCACAGCCTGGAGATAGGATAGAGCCACCAAGGCTGTGCCCTGTGACTTACCTGAGTTAACTAACTAGGTCCCACCTCCTAAAGGCCCCCTCAGCCTCAAATTCATGAATAGGAAATGCTGTGTCTAAGGAGGTTTGTGCACTTGTGATCTGGTCACTTAGCAAAAGCCCCCCTCTGGACGTTGAGACACTTAGATCCGAACCATAAAAACAGAGGCGCTGGGGCTGAGGAGATAGCTCCATAGCATAAGTGCCTGCCTGGCAAGTGTAAGGTCATGAGTTTGAACCCCGGTCCCACCAAAAAAAGAACAAAGACGCTTCCAAACGAAGAAAATCATTTCTACCAGTGCTGGTGCTCTGCATCAGCTCGAAGGATTGTAGTTGGTTCGTAGGGATAGTCACTGTGCTGGATTTTTTTCTCACCACTACTTGAAAAGGAGATCTGAACTTTAATTTGCTGTCTCTCTTGTATTGGCAGTATCTGCTGAGCCCAGATAAGGACCTCAAAAGACTAGTCAAAAGCAGTCTGAAAATAAGAGTACTATCATAGACATTACAGTATTTGTCATGTTTTTGGCTTGCTTACAAATAATCTGGGAATAGCTGGACATACTTGTACTTTAAATGTCAGCTTTAAAAGTTCAAGTAAAAGTGAATGTGTGGTTATGTGTATCACTACTTAGTAGAGAAAGCATTCACCCAGAGATGTGGGCTGACTTCATGGCCATTACACTCAGGTTCTCCAGAGTCAATGTGATGAGTGAATTTCTCAGAGGTCAACTGAAACACACATTCTGAAGAACTGCTTTGTCTTTTCCATTTGTGCATTCTGTAGGGATAGACTATTGGTGACAGGTTGTTGATTCTGATAATTTTTTTTTGGGGGGGGGAGATCAGGGTTCGAACTCAGGACCTTGCACTTGCCAGGCAGTCACTTGTGCCATGGAGCTATCTCCCCAGCCCCTGATTCTGATAATTTCTTCTGATGTTATGTGAGACATTATATGATTCAGACAGGTATAGGTAGATTTACGTATGTATGTGAGACAAGAAAAGGGGCCTTAAAAAAAAAGTAAGAAAAGAGGCCTTTTGTGCAGTTTGATAATAAAGGACATGCAGCATAGGGCCACTGATTGACTAACATTTTTTTCTTTTGCTTGAACTCAGGAGCAGAAGTCTGGCCTCCAGGGGTTTGTCTTAAATATGTCGGGGGAGACCAGTTTGGACATGTGAACATGGTAATGGTGAGATCCCTAGAGCCCCAAGAGATTGCAGATGTCAGCGTCCAGATGTGCAGCCCCAGCAGAGCAGGAATGTATCAGGGACAGTGGCGGATGTGCACTGCTACAGGACTCTACTATGGAGGTGAGTGTGTTCATCTGTAGTTCAGCAGAAGGTGAGACAGCATGGCATCCTAAGGAGCGCGCTGTTAGATCACACATGATCTGTGGCCTCTTTGACCTACAGCAGTAAATGACTTGAGTTTAGTGACTGATGGGTTGAGTATAGTGAGCTCCTTGTATCCTAGCAACTTAACTAAAACTTAAGAGTATAAAATATTATGCTATGTAGTGTAAACAATTTAGTGTCACAGCTATTTTATTATATAATCTGTTAGGTGTTGTGAGAATGCTGAAGGCAGACCTTATTCTTGTTCTCAGAGTCTATAGACACAAGTCGTCAAACTAATATGTCTCCACTCTGTCCCTTTACTGTCTGACTTGACTTTTGGAAGATGATTTATTGTCTCTTCCATATTTTCTGTGTATCTTCAACCTCATCTGTCCTTGGCCCACTTCCAAGTCCATTGAATGTCCACAATGGACTACCCAGTTACCAAAACCAGTGTCATCTTTATGTGGCTTCTTAGAATCGTAAGATTGCTCTTGCGTTTCCTGTCTCATGAATTATTCTACTCTGTCCAGTCCCATTTTTGTTCTGGGATTGCAACATTCTGAGCTGGGTTCCATTCATCCCTAGTAAACTGTCACCAGCTGTTTTAGTTACTCTTCTCTGATTGCTGAGACAAATACCCGACACTCAGAATGAGAGAAGGAAAGGATTATTTAGCTCACAGTTACTGGAGATTTCGATCCATATTCAGCTGGCTCCAAGGCAGAGTGGCAGATGGCAGGAAACAACCTTTCATGGCTTTGAACAAGAGCAAGAGGAAAGGGAGAAAGTTGCAGCAGCTCAAGCAGCTAACTTAACTTCTCCTCCTTCCTTACATTGAAATGCAAATGCCCCAGGGGAAGTGCAGCACCCACGCCACAATAATCAATTACAAATTTCAGAAGCCCTCTTACAAATTTCAGAAGCCCTCCCATGACTGCATGAGGCTTTGGGGAACAACCTAGACACAAACCATAACACGAGCATACCATACACAGTGATGGCCGAATGCTTTGGCTGTGGCCTCTTTGCAGAGCTCCAGACTCTTGTTCGAACTCCTCTGGACAGAGCACCTAGCTGTTGTGTATCTTTCTGAATTTTAACATCTTCCAGATACAACTTGCCTCCTCCTGAGCAGGGTGCTGACAGTCTGGCCAGAAAACAGAGGTCTGTTGTTTATTTTTCTCATTTTCCTTAGTCACAAACTATTTCCTGTTGGTTT
The DNA here is from genome assembly GCA_004027915.1 of Capromys pilorides. NCBI lineage: Eukaryota > Metazoa > Chordata > Mammalia > Rodentia > Capromyidae > Capromys > Capromys pilorides. The sequence goes on from PVKN010004633.1 coordinate 4,807, forward strand.
CACTACGCCAGAGGCCCAAAGAGAAATGCATAGTTAATAGCTCCTTTTCTCAGGAAACTCTTAGGCTGCACTCAAAGCCTATAGGCTGTGGGACCTTTGGAGTTACTTCAGAAGTCCTGGAGTTAAGGTTTTCATGTTCCTGTAGCCAGTGGAAACATTGAATATATTTATAGTCTCAGAAATTTATAATAGTAGGAAAAGTGTTCCATAGTGCTTAGGTGGCACTGCTCTTTGCCTGAAAGCCTCTGTGCCTCCTGTAGTAAAGCCCAGTTCCTCAACATGTGATGACAGCAATGTGTGATGACAGCACCTCGTGATTTGGCCTGACCTCATTTTTGTTTTCATCTTTAGTCACCTAATTTCACCACAGTCAGTCCCCAAAGATGCCCCTGACTTTCATTTGCCTTTTCTCCATGTGCTTGCTCATGTTCTTCCCTTGCTTGAAATAGCTTTTTCTTTCTGGCAAACTTAGGTTTATCCCTAAACCCTAAGTGGTTGTACTCCTTACTCCCCTTCCCTGCTCTCACTGCCCAAAGGAAATTCACGCTTTTCTTTAAAATGCATATGCTCGTTCTTACATTTAATACACTGTATTTTAGGGAGTTGTTTATTTTATTTTTTTTTTGCCTACAAAATTGAACCATTTGTTGCATAATAAATGAACATGTCATTGCCTGTCAGAATGCCAAGAGAAGCTGGATATGGTAGCACATGCCTATGATCCCAGCACTGTGGGAGGTTGAGGTAGGAGATGGCAAGTTTGAGCCCAGCTTGGACAGTTTAGGGAATTGATAAGACTGTATGAAAATTTTTTTAAAGATTGGGATATATGTAGGTCAGTGTAAAAGCCTTGGATTAGGTTTAGTTCCCAATACTGGGAAGAAAAAAAAATCAAATTTGTCCCTTCCCCTCATCTCTGGACTCCCGTTTTCAGGTGGCCTCTGCTAGGAACCTTTGTAGCTGTGTTTGTAAGTGTTGCTCCCACGGCACAGCCCTATTGCATTATCTCTTCATCTTTTGTTTCTCTTTCCATTTTATCCCTTTTTCCACCTGATTATTGATAATGTAAGTATTTTTAAGGGGGAATGACAACACTGTACATGACTTTAAAAATCTCTTTGATTAAAAGATAATGCTTCATAAAGCTCTCTAGTCCACGTGAGCTCTAGTAGTGCATGCATACCTGTTAAATTAAAAATACCATTATGTGGAACAGTAAATTGTATACTTGTAGGAGCCTACTGCTTATATTCGAGATACCAGTCGTGTTTAAGTCTGCTAGTTTTGGTAGTAACTAAGAATTGAAACCCTTTTTGGTCTGATAGTCTATGATTTGTTTCTCAGGACTTTGTGAGATCTCAGACCATCTGGGGACATTTATAATTCATCTGATTTTGTGTTTTTAGATAGTAGAATCTTTTTTCCATGATAAAATTTTCATATGATTGCCCCCTCTCCAAAAGGGAAAAGATTTTAAAAGTGATTTTATGGAACTGAGGATCTTAGTGCCCTACGTTGCCCTGATCGTCTGTGTCTGAGAGAATTTGCAGAGCCATGAAGTAAAGATTACGTTTCCTGTGCTCTAGTAAACAATTTGATTCTTACATTTCATTGACTCCAAATTTTTTTGATCATGAACCATATCATGGTGGTGGAGATGGTAAGGGGCTAATAGGAAATGATTGTATTGCCTGGGGGTATAGGTCAGTAGTAAAGTGCCTAGCAAGCACAAGGACCTGTGTTCATCCCTAGCATCACACACATGAGAAAAAGAAAAAGAGAAAAAGATGATGTCAGTTAAAGCCTTGCTGTGATGCGAAAAAGAAAGGAAATACATTATGTATATTATATGAACATATGAAGAGAACTAAATGCCATAGTGACCATGACTGGCTGTCCTTAGAATTTCCTGTCATGCACAGACTGCTGGCTTATTAGGTGAAGTGTAGCGGTGAGTGTGCACCTTAGGCTTGCCTGGACAAAACCTAGGGACCTGCTAACCTCTTTTTTGTCTTTTGTTTTTTGATGAAGTAGCCTGTTGTGTAGTCTTCAGGTGGTCTTCTTTAGAATGAATCCGCTCTATCGTAGCAGGGAGAAGAGTCCTCAGGGAAACTTCACTCTGAGCTACATACTTGAGCTACGTCTTGCTTTATCCTGTCTCTCCTCCCTTCCCCCACCTCCTTTCTTCCTTCCCTCCCACCTTCTATCTTCCTTGCTTGCTTTTGAGACAGGATCTCACTAAATTGCCCAGGCTGTCCTCAAACTTTTGAGCTCCCACCTCTGAGTCTCCTGAGCAGTTGAGATTACACATATTCACCACTACACTTGGCTATTGTTCTGTTAATATACTTTAGTTCATTTCTTACAAAGAAATTTTTGCTATTTTTAATAATTTACCAAGTATGTCTTCTCCCATTTTACTTTTGCTAGGTTATATTCTCTTGCTAGAAATTCTACTAGTGTTGTGTAGGAAGGTCACTATGTAGAACAGAAAGTCCCTCTGTTCCTTTCCACTAAATACCAATAGTTTAACCTGTTTATCTGAACAACGTACCATAGCAGTGGGAACCTCTAGCATTCATGCCATAGCTGGCTGTATTATTGAAAGTGCGAAGTGGTTTGCCATCACCGACCTATGCTGTTCTCCAGTATAGGAGAATTTCTTAACTCTCTTGGTTGAACACAAAAAAAGGTATTTGATTCTTGACAGATTTAATACCCCCACCGTGGTTTTTTATTTCGTTTTTTTGAGGCAGGATCTTGCTGTGTAGTTCAGGCAGGTCTTTAACTCACTCAGCTCCCCTGAGAGCTGGTACCATAGACGTGCGCCACCTGCTTGGCTTGTTTTCTTTTTAGTGACTTACTTCACTCCTTAACAGAGAAATTAAATTCTTAAGTAAAATTTTCTTCTTTGTTTTGTTTTTTGAGAGAGGTCTCACTATGTAATTCAGTTTGGCTTTTAATTCACTGTGCAGCCCAGGCTGGTCCTGAACTCATAGCAACCCTCCTGCTTCAGCTTCCTGAGCATCTCTTAGCTTTTATCTAAGTAATAAATGGTAGTGCTAGCAAATTCTAATGACTTATGTGGTCAGTCATCTGTCCTGGGATTTTTGCTTATAAATTTCCTCATGAAGGAACTGTTCATTAGCTGCATTTTATGGATGAGGAAACTAAAGACTAGAGAGAATTAAGTGTTTTGTGTCTTATTATGGCTTATATCTTGATGTCCACTCAGAGACTCATGTACTCATACATGGGGCTTTTGATAGTGACTGGATCAGGGACACTGATAGATTTAGCGCCATTCTCGATGTGAGAGACAGAGTTACTAAAGAGGCAAGACTGACCCTGGCAATGGTGGCATCAATGAATAGGTTTGCAGCCTGGATGGAATTAAAAAAAAAAAAAAAAAAAAAAAAAGGAGGATGTAGGCTGAGGTGCCTCCTGTTTTGTGGATAAGGAGGACACGCTGTAAGTTGCACAACCTGGAAGAACTTACAAAAGTTTTAGGATATAAATGTGGGGCACATGATGATTTGGAAGCTTAAGAAAGGAAAGTTGATTTTCCAACCTCTAAGAAACTGAATGTGTAAAACTTTGATTTATGTGTGAAATGTCCCTAGAGATCCTGGGAAGTATTTAACATGAAGAACTACTGTAAGCAGGAAAAAGCTATTAGCAAGGAGACCATTATGTGCAGTGATTCAGCTTTCTTGCAGAATTTCCAAAGAGGCGATGCTTCTGGAAGAAGAAAAGGCATGTTGATGGGTTTTCCCCAGGCTAAGTTGGGGACAGTTACTCATGCTGCTTACACTACAGCTAGATGTCTTGTACAACTGCAAGGTCCCTCAGGTACAGGTGACACCTAGTTAACTAAGAAGCCTAGGCTGTCTCAACCCCATCCTCAAGCTTACTTTAAAAGTAGAGCAAATACTTGGGAACCACATACCTCAGCCCCATTAAACACTTAATACGTGGAGACAAAGTTTCCTTCTGCACACCTTGTAGTAGAGAAGGCCAAATTAATGTCCAAGGTGCTGTTACTTTTTTTGTATTTTTTTAGTACAGGGTCTACTGGATTTCATTATACAGATCAGACTCTTAGTGATCCTCCTGTTTTCAGCCTCCCAAGTGCTGGAATTACAGGCTCATGCCACCATAGCCAGTCTCAGTCACCATCTCAGTGCACCCCAGGGGTGGGGTTGCTATGTTTCACTGGGGATTGAATATTAGTTGCTGTGCTTGCCTAATTGGGCTTTAATCTGCCGAGCTATCTGGCCAACCCCGTTACTTTTGTTATAACTAATCCATACCTGCACTGAATCAGAGTTGTCTTAATTACTTCTTGTCGCTGAGAAGCTGTCCAACACCCAGAGGTTGAAGGAGGAAAGATGCATTTAGCTTATAGTTTATAGGAGCTTCAGTCATGGTCAACTGGTTCCAAGGTAGCATATACTGAAACTTTCATTTGAGAATTTTTTGTGGTTTTTGAGACAGGCTCCTGCTATATAGTTCAGGCTGGCCTTGTACTTACAGTGATCCTCCTGCCTCAGCCTCTCCAGTGCCAGGATTACAACCATGTGCCACTGTGCCCAGCCAGATGAAATGAAGTTTTTTATTTTTTTTTGGGGGGGGGGGGTTCTGTTTTGAGATAAGGTCTTACTAAGCAGCTTAACTGGCCTTGAGCTCACTTTGTATCCCAGGCTAGTCGAACTCCTGATGATTCTCCTGCCTTGAGATTTCAGGCATGTGCTTGGCTCTGAGAAGTTCTTAAAAATTTTTGCTGAATTGTTTTGTGATGAGAATTTTTAGTAATTGCCATTGTGTAACCTGCTTCTAGATAACATTAAATGTTCTCCTAAATAAGGAAACAATCATAACTACCTTTCATTTAATAAAACTAATGTGTGTTTGTTCTTTAACAGAATGATGATTGGAATATAAACCAGTGTATAAGACTTTAAAGCTCATTACCCAGTAGTCTTTCATGCAGTTTATAGTCATGGTTACTGTTCAGAGTGTAGCCAAAACTTTATTTTTAGAAACCTTCCATTAGCTTTGTAGTTAAAGGTAGCATTCTTTGAAGAGAATTTTGTATTGAAAAGCAAATTGCATTTTGTTCTTGTAATAGTGGTTTGACACTAGTCACAAAACACTGTAATGGGTTTTCCCTTGGAATTGCAAAGAAATTAGTTCGTTCTCCTTTTGTTGTTATAGAGCCTTTTAAAAATTTGTTTATTTCTTGCACTTAAAGCTCTTGGATGACATCTGTGGTCTGAGATTGCCCTAATGTTTCCTCTGCATAACTGCAGACAAACGCTTTGTGGGACTTTCCCTCTTGGTCACTTGGTCAGAGGCCTAGCCATCTCCATAGTTTGTCATCAGCCCTAGGCTGATACACTCTGCACGTGCTTGACACGCATAGGCTCATCCCAGTTGGATACAGTACACAAGTCTTTAGAGCTTGTTTGAGGCTTTGGCAGCATCTCAGATTCCACAACCCAGGCCGCCATGGTTGGTGGTAGTCCTCAGACCCTCCATGAAGCAGCCAGAGTGGATCGTTGGGATGAAGTCAAGTCTTGAACTCAGGCTGACCTGTGCTCCTGTGCCTC